>JAIUZE010025531.1:0-15634 GCA_022085475.1 Heliosperma pusillum | reverse complement strand
TACATATATTGTAAGGTAGAACCTCCTTAGACTGCTACATCCATACCCAGTCTCATCTAGGTGTGTGTAGTTCTCCTTGTGATGTGTGTCATGTCAAAACGCATAAGTATGGTTCTCATTTCATTTCTATAAGCATTGCATTCATGATTCACTAAGATTTGAAGCCTTTTTCACTTTGAATTACCCCTCAAAATTAGCCCCTTCATACAAATGCTTCACAAAAATAATAGCTACAGATAAAAATTGCCTACCTTTTGAGCTAGTAGCTAGACTATGGTGTGTGGGTGCTCTTTTGGAAAGATTTGTTCTTATCGGTCAAAGTGAATTGGGAAAGCGGAAAAATTCGAGAAGTGAAGTGTTCAGAAAAGAAAAGAAAAGAATAGAAAAGAATAGAAAAATCGAAAAAAAACGGAAAAAAAAGAAAAAAAGAAAGAAAAAGAAATAAGAGAAGAAGTTGTGAGTATCTCCTAAGAAATGTCAATTCAATGATTAGAAGGAGTTTACTTGTGTGTTTCGTGTGTAATAAGCCAAATTGTTACTTCTGGCTTCATCTTTTGTTTTGTGGGAAATTCATCGAAAGTTTGGATTGAGTTTTCATTTATCATTGGTCAGTTGCTAGCTCACTCTAAACTTCACATGACCATAACTATTTGTCCACCTTTCACCCATTTCCCAAAGCCTTCTTCTCATCTTTTCGGCTTCTTTTCTATGTGCATTGTGATCTTTGACTTGTGCTTTGAATTGTTTACCATATTAGATTGCGGACACATTTTCATAAGTCGTAGATAGGTGAGTGTCTCAAAAACATTTACACATAAAGAAATCACCTTTTTACATACATTGAGTGTTCGAGTGTGCCGTAAGAGTCCATTTGTCAAAAGATCATGCAAGAGCCGAAATCTATAGTGAAATTCTTTGTGCTACGCCGTTATGTAAATCTCAGCCATGTTTATGTATCATTCTTGCCCACGTTGTTTTTGGGTTATGATTCATTATGTTTTTAAAGCTTTATGTTGAGATTTGTTTCTTGATGATATAGTAGCCAATGCTTGCAACCTTGTCCTGGTATTGTTTGTTATGTTTGCTTGAGGACAAGCAAAGGTTTAGCTTGGGGGAGTTTGATAAGTAGATATTTGTATGATTTTAACCCTCAATTTAGCTCGGTTTTTTATGTCATTTGTGCTTCATTAAGCCACTTTATGAGCTAATATCGTCTTCTAGGCGAATTCCTGTGTTCTAACTTGTTTTGTAGGGAAAGTGACGGTTCTACGCCCTTTTTCTATATTCCCGAGCATTTGCCTAGAACCCGACGATTCGAAGAAGCAAGCTTGACCATGTGTAAGGCATTTAAAGAAGGTTCACTAATCCAAGAGAGAGAAGAAGCAAAGACGGTTTCGTAGTTGTCAGAAGATCAATCAATTAGACGGAAGAATTCATCGCTTTACATCATACCCTATCAACAAACCCGATTTTAGAAGTCAAGGGGGATGTTGGAAGTCAAGTCAAGCAAAGGAAGATGAAGCGTTAGTCAAGAGCTTCCAGAAGACCACTTACCCGATCGGGTAAGTTTGTACCCGATCGGGGATGTGTGTTGATCCAAGCATTGCGGCTCCTTCTTCCTTATTTTGTCCAATGTGTTTAATGCCCGACCTCTTCTCCACGAAACCCTAATACTATAAATAGATGCTCCAAGCCCCTCATCTCATCATCTATCTCACACTATCCAATACAACAATCTTCTTTACATATCTCTTTAGAATACTTTTTCCCTTTTCTTTAGCTTTAGTCTTTCTAGTTTAGATTATCTTCTTCTTTTGTCTTTTGTTTCTAGTTTATTTCTGTCCATTTCCTATCAAAACATTAGCTTAGTTAAAATAGAATTTCAATCTTTTGTATCTACTTTGTCGGGTTCAAGAGCTGTAATTCAAGGTACGGTATTTCTATGCGAGGGATTTCTATTATTGTTATCGCTTTCATTGTTGATCGTCACCTAGGTATTCCTAATTTATCCTTTGTTTATTGTTCTTTATCGCTTTCCATTTGATTGTTATTTTCTATTCATATCACTTAGATTCATTTTTATGTTGTTATAATTGTAGTTGCATTTCTTAGATTGTCATATAGCGTCGTTATTATCGCCACATAGAGAGTCTAAATTATTGTTAAAACCAACTAAAAATGTCTATCCTAGTTTTAATTGTTAATATCATCTTAAACATAAACATAATCATGAGTGAGTAGTCACTTTTTTAGGGTGTAGGGTAGCCATGCTAGATTGATCAAAAGATGATAATTGGATAAAATAAATTGTGCTTTTAAAA
Organism: Heliosperma pusillum; assembly: GCA_022085475.1. Taxonomy (NCBI): domain Eukaryota; kingdom Viridiplantae; phylum Streptophyta; class Magnoliopsida; order Caryophyllales; family Caryophyllaceae; genus Heliosperma; species Heliosperma pusillum. The sequence goes on along the minus strand of JAIUZE010025531.1, from coordinate 13,313 downwards.
CATTGTGTCTATGCATGTTTGGACTTTAACGATAGTTGACGATTCTTGATCACAATCATTGACTAGTATGGAATTCTTTTCCAAGGTAGATATACAGGAATTGAATAGACAAAGCATGACATAGTGGATTAAGACCTAGTAAATCGCATAAAAAGCCTGCTAGACCATCTTATCTATGATTGTAATGAACACACCATTCTTACGAACGCGCAATGAATTATTTGCATATCCTAAATCCAATTTCATCAATATGTCAATCTACATGTGTGAACCTATTTCCCTAGATGCTTCTCATTATTGTTAAATCATCCTTTGCTCTATTGTTTTCATTTTAGTTTGCTTTTATTTTGCTCTTATTTATGTTCTTTATTAGTTTAGAATTCAAAACCTTAAAACCCAGAAAATTGTTAGATAAAACTCAATTGTGAGACGATTCACAATCTATAGGAAATACCATCTCCCTGAGGATCGACCCCTACTTCCCTAATTACATTAATTTGTTATTAGCCTAGTCTGGGTAATTTATCTTTGCATCGGGCTTGCGACATGCCTGATCAACGGGTGTAGAGGGCTTCAGACGAGCTTGTAGCAACTTGCTTGGTGAGACCTCCTTCCACAACCTCCATAAAAGGAAGGAATGAGATTGGCTTGACGAATTATCGTCCCAACACCTTGATACACCGGGGTTACACTCGAGACCAATTGAAGAACTAATCGGCTATCGAAGACTGGGGAGCCAAAATTCTTTAACTGATCCGCCAAGGACTTGAGTCGTTGGTAGTATGCCGAGACGGAGGAAAAATCCGACATCTCGATATGAGAGAGTTCATGTTCGAGTGTTACGGCTCGAGAATTCTTTTTATCTTAAAAAATATCATCAAGACGATTCCAGGCCTCCATAGCTGTGGATTCGGCTTCAATAATAGTTTCCAAAAGTTCAGTAGTGACGGTGGAATAAATCCACTGGAGAACCGTCGCGTCAAAGGTGTCCCACATCTCCTATTCGTCAGCAGTAGAAAGAGGTGTGAGGGTGAGTTTTGGCGGAACGATGTGATGTAGCACCCTGTTAGACTTTGCATGATTAATAAATAACGCCACCCATAAGGGATACTGATCATTATCCATGCCAAGTTTGACTGGGATATGATTGGTGATATTATTTACAGCAAGTGTCGGGTGAAACATGGATTTGCCATCGGGAGCCATTGGTTGTCGTGAGGTCTTGGGGTGACGTGAGGTCAGAGGTAGAGACGAAAGTAAAGAGTAAAGCGAAACAAGCCAATCACGACATTATTACCATATTAGAAATTGAGAGGAGAGGAATTCAGAAAGCGAATCGTTGTATTATTGATAATCGTTTGTGTCTAACTATTACAATTACGGTGTATATATAATACTACCGAAAATGTCTTAATATTAGTAACCGAATATATTATATGCTAGACAATCACGACATTATTCTCTACGATATATTTCAATATACCGTATCCATAAATTACTATATGTCGATATGTTGACATATCGACACATATCTCAACATCCCCCCTCAAACCAATGGTAATTTTCGAAATTTCCATGGATTTGCAAAGGAAAAGAAAGAAAAATAAGACCAATTTACTTCAATCTTCAAGTATCAAATTTCTTCGGCCTTCGATTTTCAAGTCTTCAACATGAACGTTCACTCTTTTCCAACCTGACAAAAAAACAAATCATCGAGCGGGAACACTGTCGTTTTTCAAACCCGATATTCATCGATCGATAGTTGTCAAGAACACCGTTCTTTTTTAACTTGACAATTTTTTTTTAACGGGAGAATATCCATTATTTTTGTACTCTAGAGAAACAAATTAAAAAAAACCATTACGGCACTCGGAAATAATGTGATTTGAACATAAAATCATGGTGGGTAATTAATTGATGCGAAGGAATACTACGCACAATAGCACCATCAACAACTTGATTGATGCCTATGTCAGATTGAGATAACTTCTTGTTCACCAAACTGAATTCGAGTACTACTGTCTTCGTTTTCGGAAGTTTTTTTCATTTAATTGAAAATATATTATCTAAATATCCCACCGGTGGGCGTGATTACATGCTAAACACCCACCGGAAGACATCGGAATTTCGTATTTTAGGCCTCAAGCGCGAGAGGCTCTGATACCATATTAGAAATTGAGAGGGGAAAGCTCATAAAGATAATCGTCTTATTATTGATAATTCGTTTGTCGTTCGAACATACAAGAGAATGTCATATATATAGTGACGGAAATATAAACCTATGATCTCATATTAACGGAAATAGGATATGACATAATATCAATATTGATATGTCGATATCTCGACATATATGTTAATATTTCCTAACAAATAGTTTTCATTGGGGGTCAAATTACTTATAGCAAACCTTTCTAATATAGAAATGACAGCAATCGGCTAAGACACCCAAAAGAGGAATAGAACAACAATTGACCGGACCGAGGGAGTATATTTTAATATACAATTTGCAATTTTGTTTATCGTAGTTATTATGTATTGCATGTTGTGTAGAATCCTAATTTTTTCAATTTAGGATTTTTTTTCCCAGTGTTCTATTTTATCGCAAATTTGAGTTGATATGATGTGATATTACCCTTCTCTATGGACAATTACTTTAAGAATAATGTTAAGTCAAGATGGAATTTTGACTCTTTTTTTTTTACGAAATCTTGACTTTTTTTAACGGAATCCGTTAGTTGGTACTTGTTCAAATGATATATGAACTTCAAGTACTTTTGGCAAAAAAAAATAATTTTAGGTGATTCCGTACAAAGTGACCTAAATATTAGGTAATTGTGACAAAAAATCCTTTTAAAAACTGTGTTCTTAGAATTGGTTAATAAATTTATTGAAAATTGGATCCGACCATATGGATCTGCTGATTAAACCCCTACAGATCCGGGTTTGATGTGGGTACAACTGTACAAGATAGACATTGTGGGTCCTGGTTTGGGTCTGGATCTAAGTGAACCCGACCCAGACCTAACCTAGTTGCCATCCCTAATTGGGTGCGTCAGTATGAAACATCACAAAGACAGAAAGTGGCATGGTGAGAAACTGAGAAACTGAGAAATAGTGGGAAGAACATGATGAGATCTGCACGACTGCGCGTCCTTTCTTGTGAGCAGGACCCTCCACGTATGTCTTATATCATCTTATCCACTTTCCCACCACGTGATTGACCACTTCTAACTAGACTTTGCAAAAGCAATCTTACCTAATTGACCCGACCTGTGATCCGAAATTGACCCAAACTATAACACTCGAATATGACCTGAGAGCCGACTTGATCCAACCCAACCTGAACATGACCTGAGCTTTCTTAACCTATAACTGACCTGATCCGATAATAACCCGATCCAAAACCACTCAACCCGAAAATGACCCGACAAAACATAACTTTAATTGAACCGAAAAGACTTAATGACCTTTTGTCTCTTATTCTTTGACCCAAAAAATGACCCGACCCGAAATAACCCAACCCGGTTGACCAGAACAAACCCGACAACAAACCCAAAACCCGAAATGACCCGACCCGAATTAACCCAAAATTAACGAGAGACCCGAACTGGCCCACCCGAACCCGACCCAATTGAGCCGTTTGCCAGGTCTACTTCTAACTAGACCTCGCAAACGGGTCCACCGGGTCGGGTAGGGCCAATTCGGGTCGGGTCACTTCGGGTCTCTCGTTGATTTCGGGTTAATTCGGGTCGAGTCGGGTCATTTCGGGTTTGTTTCGGGTTTGTCGTCAGGTCCGTTTCGGGTCAACCGGGTTGGGTCATTTTCGGGTCAAAGAATAAGAGACAAAAGGCCATTTTAAGTCTTTTCGGTTCAATTAAAGTTTTGTTTTCTCGGGTCATTTTCAGGTTGAGAGGTTTTGAATCGGGTTAGTTTCGGCTCGGGTCAGTTACGGGTCAAGAAAGATCGGGTCACGTTCGGGTCAGGTCAGGTCCTATCGGGTTTCGGGTCACATTCGGGTGTTGTAGTTCGGGTCAATTTTGGGTCACGGGTCGGCTCATTCGGGTCGGGTCAATCGGGTCGGGTTGCTTTTGCCATGTCTACTTCTAACATTACTAATACTCCAAAAGGTCTTGCTTCAAACGGGCGACCAGTCTTATTGCTTTAGACGGGTCAAGTCCTTCACAAAAATGCAAGTGGGACAAGTGGGGAGATTATTCATTTTCTCCCACTTGTCCCACTTGTTATTTTGTGAGGGAGATTGGCCCGTATAAAGCTTTCAGATGGGTCGTCTCGTCTGAAATAAGAATTGGTGTTATTACTCACTGGTATGGCCTATTTCGCTATGGGTTACAATTCATCAAAACTAATTGGGCCTTATACCACCTTTTGGGTCATCATAACTCATAAGTCTAACTATACCACTTTAATATACCGACCTGTTATTTGATATCGACAAATTACTAAATATCGTCGGCAAAATTTTAAGAATTTCCTAAGATGCTCCTCCTTCTAACATTCCCTTCATATCCTTCATTTAGCTAGTCTTTTTTTTAATCCCCCAAACAAAAAACCGATCATAAAAAATGAAAAAAACCGATTTGCAAACATTTGAATTTCCGTCACCACTGTTTCAATTCCGACATTTCCATTTCCACCGCTTCAATTCCGACATTCCCGCCATCAAATTCAAGGAATCGAAAAAATTTCGTGTTACGACCCCGTCTCTTGTTGCTTGCTCTTTTAATGTCAACCCTGAGTAGTCCAAGTGTGGTTTGATATGTCCAATTAAAATCTTCATTACTTAAACTGAATACTCTGTTTGTAGTGAAAGTTCCGAGTAATCGACACCGTCACTATCGAAATCCTACACGAATTTCAAAAATTAAACGTATAAGCAATACTCCCTCTAATTACATATAATCTTCCCTTTTATTAAGGGAATGATTTTAGACCATACAAAACACTTTACACCACATGCAATTAAATAAACATAACTATCTTTGTATGCTAAAAATAATATTGTTATCTATATACATTCAGTTGGTCTTGTTTCAGACGGACCATTTTGGTCTGAAACAATAAGACAGGATTTTGTAACCACTTTACAGTTAGATGTAACCACTATTGAAAACAAGTTGATATAAGCAGTGGTTACTTTTTTATCAAAAAATGGCAATATAATCCTGTCTTATTTTTCAGACGTAAATGGTCCGTCAGGAATAAGAATTTGCGATATACATTTGTGATCTGGAGTATATATAAAATTACACAAATTCTCATTTGTGACGGACACTATCCGTCGCAAGCTTAAGACGGATACCATATTCTCTCACAAAATACCCGTCAAGGGTGAGTGGAGAAGCACATGGGGGGTGCCCACCTTGTCCCCTCTACCCATTTCCTCTCACAAAATACCCGTCGCAAGATCCGATCCGTCGCAAGCAAGACCTACTGATAAAATTATAGACACCTTATCTTTAATTGAATTTGATTAAACTTTAGCAGTATAAAAGCTACTCACATAGTCACATTTACTACGGATGTGTGACATTACTATGCTCTAATCTCTATACTACTTTGATACATGTTGAAATAAAATCCAAATATAATACATACATAAAATGATATAAATATGAAAAAATAACGGAAAATTCGCATTGTACCCCTGATGTTTGCAATTTTGCACGAAATACCCAAAATTTTGATTTAGAAAGCTTTAAGAGGTCGTAACTCGTGTTTACGAGATCATAAAGTGACGATTTTTTTTTTCAAATTGATCATCTTTCCGAGAACTACGATTTGAAAAAAGAAATTATTGTATTTGGATCCCGTAGCTAGGAGTTATTGCATGTCAAAGTTTTTTTGACCGAACAAACTTTGAGCGAGCATATCTCTTGGTTACGAATTCCGAACTCGGCAATTTTTTTTTCAAATCGTAGTACTTGGAAAGACGATCAATTTGCAAAAAAAAATCGTCACTTTCTGATCTCGTAAACACGAGTTTTGACCTCTTAAAGTTTTCTAGATCAAAATTTTGGGTATTTCGTGCAAAATGGCAAACCTCGAAAGTACCATGTGAATTTTTCGAAAAAATAATGATGAGGGGTTGTAGATATTTGAGCAGTATGTGATGGTTTTTTTTTTACAAAAATTAGAAACGAGAAGTAAGTATTTGGCACTTCTCCTTTTTATCAACTTTAGGGCTTTTTTACAGCCGTTATTTTAGGGCTTTTTTAAAGCCGTTTTTAATTCTTCCAAATGAGTTTCTACTCCCTCCGATCCAGATCAAAGGTAACACTTACTATAAACGGACGAGTTACACTAGCTAAAAGTAACATACCTCATTTGAGCTACAAGTCTACAACATTACCAATTTATTTTTATACTCATTTAATATTTACGCAAAATGTCATTACATGTATCACATATCAACCCACCATAAAACCCACAATTACAAGGCCCATCTACTTTTTTCCATTTTTACCTCTTCTTTTTCCACATTTTCTGAAATACTACCTCAGTTCAACTCTACTCTACCACTTCCTTTTTCATGTTTGCTCAGGTGTGATTTTCGCGGTAAATATCGTTCGTTACCTACGTATTCGCAAAAATTATAAAAGTTTGATATTTTTAATGTACTCGTAAAGACGAATCAAACAAAATTACACATAAATATACTTTCACTTATTTAGAGAGAAAATTACAATTAGATGGTCACTCATGAATAGTGTACAAAATAAAAAGTGATATAACGGAGTTGAAGGGAGGTTTTTCCTTATGTTACCTTTCCTGTTGATCGGATAGAGTATTAATTTAATATAAAAAGAGTTTGTATTAAAATAGGCCGAATACTCTCTATTCTCTAAGCCAGCTTCAAATTAACTTGTTTATAACATACTTGTGCAAGGTCAACTTAGAGGTATGATTATTGGTAAGACTTACCAAAGTCTTAAGACTCTGTCACGTCAACTTTTCACTAATTTTATTAGTTTTTTATTGTTTAGAATCACCTCAGACTTACCCCATCTATACATTTTCAGTCAGACCTAGAGCTGTACAGCGGGCCGGGCCGGGGCTGGAAGCGGGCCGGGTTGTGGAAGAGGGAGCCCAAGCCCACACTGTGGGCCGGAGGGGTGCGGGCCGGGCTGGGGATTTGGTGGCCCTGGACCGGCCCGTTTGGGAAAAAATGATTAAAAATGGGTGCGGGTCAGTGTGGGCTGGGCGGGCTGGGGGTGTGGGCCGGGGAAAATAGAGCCCGGGACCGGCCCGGTTTGGGGGAGCGGGTTGGGCGGGTCAGTGTAGCGGGAGAGAAGATGGAGCCCGGTTGGGCGGGCCGGGCCAGTGTGGGCCAGGCCGACCCGCAATGTTGGTCAGCTCTAGTCAGACCCATCTCAGGCTCTACTTTTTCACTTTACTAAAAAAAAATGTTAGCTTTAAAAAAAAACAAAATAAATATGGCACATGTGATCCTTTAATTAGATGTCTTCCCTCAACAAGGCCTCACAAAAGTCTTAAGTTGAGTCTTGAATTTCCAATACTCAATTTAAGACTTTATCAAGACTTGGATAGATTATAGTGAATTTTGTCTCAAGACTCACCAATAATCTAACCCTTATACTTTTAAAGTTGACTCTTGGAAAAGAGAAGACGAACAATCTTCTTTATATAAAATCACAAACAATTAAATGATTTTCATTGGTTTCTGGTTTCAGGAGTTAAAAAAGGCAACTTTTTTTCTTATGTAGGGACCCCCACTTCTTGACAATATTTAATTAACACTCTTTACTCTCTAACTTTTACTTATATTTAGTTACTTCTATTTACACAAAATCATATACATAAACCATACATTATACATTTGGGTTGCATAAATATTACAAATACAAATCCCTACAATATCAACATCCAAAATTACAAAAAACTACATAAAATTTATATCAAACTTTATATTAAAAATTTCTTATACTGTACTATACGAACAACCAAAGAAAAAATAACAGTTGTAAACCAAAATTTTAAGAAAAAATAACAATTTTAATCAATACGAACGTTCAATGAATTAATATATCAATAAATAAAATAAGATCCTGCAAATTTAGTAGAAGAGTACATAAAATACTCCATATAAAGAAAAGAAATTGGATAAATTATACTCTGTACTTTATATTTCGTATGGTACCCAGAAAGAAAAAAACATATAAATGTTTTAGGAATTAATTAAAATAAAAAAAAACATAAAACATTTATTCATTTGGCATGTAAGCATTTACCATATGAATATTGATTAAGTTAAACATTATGATGTATATGCTCATGTATGTGATGTATCCAATAATAACGTATGTTATTATGACCCGTGCATTTTTTGCACGGGTTTAAAACTAGTTTGGCTAGATTGCTTTGGCAATCTTACGTCTTTTAACTCTTTTTTTTTTTCAAAATGAGCTCGTTGAAATAAAATCGAGTATAAAGTGTCGAGCACAAGTAGTCAAGTGTTTTGGGTATGGGGACGAATATTTAAACCGACAAACGGGTCAAGCGGATCGGTTTTGGATCAGGTTAAATCAGTTCAATTTAATTCGGCTTGACCTTAGTTTCGGTTTCATTTCGATTTCGATCGGTTCATTCTAGCTAGTCACTTTAGTCGGTTACTGCTATTTCGACTTTCGAGTCAGGTGCGGTTTAGGCTGGTTCAATATCAGTTTAGTTGAGTTATGGGATATAATTTTCTTGAGTTAAGGGTTAAAAAAAAAGGTTAAATGTATATTATACTCAATAATACTTGTAATTCATAATACTATTATTAAATAAATTGTTTGTGAAAAAACACCTAAAATACAAGTGTTTTCATGAGAAAATCAATATTAATAATTCAGATATATTGATTCAGTTTTAATCGGTTCATTTATATTCGAGTTCGAGTATCATTCGGTTATTATTGAATTCAATACGGTTTTAGTTTGATTCGGATTGAGTTGGGTTTAGGATACTATACAAGTTTCTCCTATTGGTTAACAATTCAGATGTGTTGGATCGACTTTTCGGGATCGGGTTTATTTTATGAATAGTCGAATATTCAGACGGTAGATTAGAGGGTGGATTGAAGCAGCAATAAGAACCATTTTCAGAAAAGTTTAATGACAATGAAGCCAGGCGCCCAGGCCCACGTTAATCATGGGGCTGTACGTGACTTTGATGTGAAAAGTTATTCCAAAATCCAAATAGTTATTTAGATTCTCTTTCTAATCGAACGCAAGGCTTCATTTTAACTTTTTTATTTATTTTCTCCACAATTTGATAGGAAAGTCGGTATAATACTATAAGACCAACCCAAACTTGCAACAAAGCCCATCTCACATTTTCTTATTATTAAAAAACTCTTCAAAATCAAGATAATTACATATGACTTGCTTCTTTTTTATGCTAGTTAAGTATATTCTTATTTTTACGAATAGTCGTAAAAACAAATGGAAAAATATAAAAAATGGAAGGGAATATTTATAATTTTCTTAATCTTTGTACTAAAAAAACAAACACAAATACTCCCTCGTATATTCTAAGATCTTCCACATTTCCTAAAATGACAAATTCACTAAGAACTTTCACTTTTTTTATTTGTCTATCATTTGTGGTTATAATAATTTATGACCTCGTATTCTCTCTCTTACTTTCATTTACAAATTACATTCACATATCATCATACCATTAAATAGTTTTCCAAAACAAATGTAGAAGAACATTGAAAATAGAAGGGAGTAACATTTACTCCCTCCCTCCGTCTCGGTCAATTGTTGTCATTTTATTTTGATACATAGACAAAGGAAATGACAGAGGATCATTTGTGATTATATTTAGTAAATGATAAGTGGATAATAGTCACATTATGTGGTCAAATTACTCATAGAAAACTTTTTTAATATAGATTGAAAAACAATTGACTGAAACAGCTAAAAACGATAATGAACAACAATTAACCGGGAAGGAGGGAGTAATTGGGATAAAGCGCCTTCATCATCGCCCAACCCCTAATGTACTACATACTCTATATGAGGAAGGTATTTTATGAGTAATTTGATTAACCAATAAAATTATTGTCACTTGTCAGTCACTAGCTAAAATCACAAATATTTTCCAATTTTTCCTTGATCTTTACGTGTGACGGAGAGAGCATATCCTAAAATTCATACCGTCTTAAGATAAGTGAGTGTACGTACCAAAGGCGATAAAGATGCGATGAAGTAATATCTTCGGTGGTATTTGAGTGTGAAAGGTACTTATCTGTCACGTGTGAGAAGTACGGATGCACCTGCATGACAGCCTGACAGCTCAACCGCATCAACCTACAAATTACAAAACACACCGCACCCTCTTTCTTCCTCATGTGGGCCCACTTCAGCTTTTACCCTGTGGCCTGTGGGTCCCTCTTCTCTTTGTTCTCTGGAGTACAATTCTGTCGCCTACCAATACGGGCTACGGCCTATGTACTACGTATATTTTTTCTTTTTAATGTGATTTCTGATTTCTTCATTTATTGTTATTTTTACTTTATAAATTGTTTTAATATTAGAAATTGAAGAAGAGAAATTTTCGGGAAAAAATTAAAGTCGTATTATTAATTCGTTTGCGTGTCTCTAACAATTGCAAATGTATTATCGAAAGATTGTAGGTTACAACTTTTGTAGGCCTCTTGATTCCTTCCTAAGGTTAGGGTTTTGATAATATTACGAGGATCTTATCGACTTAATCTCGTAGGGAGATGTTACAGTTTTTTTTGTGACTTATTTCATCTTACCTACAATTTGATAGTAGTAAGATGGGGTCGTTTCGTCACAGGTATCACATTTATATTACTTCAAAGATCTAAAAATAATAATCATATCTTCTAACCGCAGTAAAATAATATAACTAATTCCATAATAATAATATTATTCTGATAACGGTATATTGCAATATACCGTAATATCTTCTAATATTTAATAGTCGTCAAACAATTTCCAATGGTTTGCTTTAGAAACTTACCTGCAATATTTGTAAAATTTTAAGCAAGTAACTTATCAATGAAATAAAAAATAAAATGGGTAGTTTTCCTCACCCTTAATTACCAGATACGATTATTAAAACTGTATCGGTTACCCAAGTTTTCCTCACCCTTAATTAAAAGCTTTATGTCGCGACTCTAAAGTCACAAGTAAACTAGACCTGGAGATTTTGATTTGCTATAGTAACAACTAACAAGTTTACATCTAATACAACCATTAATGTAGTTTATAAAGAAACTATTGAATTTTTGAATTTTATAAATTTTAATACACTCCAGTAATTATAAATTCAATGGCATTGTAAAAGTATGTTATAATTTAAAAGTTGAATTTTTATAAAATAGCATATGCATTTAGTTAAATATATTTTATAACAAGTTTAAATAATACACCTGTACAATTTTGCACGGGGGTAAAACTAGTTATAACTCTACCATGCATGTAGCTTGATATGAAAAAAGAAAGAAAATTCTAATTTAATTATTGGATGAAAGTAATAAAATGGAACTCATATAAGTCACGTATTGTATCTTTCCATTGTAAGAGATTGTAGCTTAAAAGCGACTATGCTTATCATTGTAGCAAAAACATTATGTCGTGTAAGTGATAGATATTGACTTTTAGACTAATAATCATGGGACAATGTGTGTTTGAATTGAACCACTTGATAATTTTAATTTCATTATTACTGCCATAATTAATATTTTTTGTTTATGAAACAACTGTTTTAAAAATAAATAAATAAATATAGTTTTACAATTTAGATTCATCGACGATGCAATCTTGATTGTAAAAAAAGAACACTATTGCTAAATCCCACACACCTTTTTACTGAATCCTAACCACTTTGCTTTTAGATTCCATAATTACCCTTTATACAAAAAACCTAAAAAAAATATAACCCTTCCCTCTCACCAAAATCAGCACCAAGCCACCAACGAAACTAAACCTAAAAAAAATGGGGATTGATTTACATGATTTAGCAGAAGAATTAATTAAATTAAAAGACAACCCACATAAGATAATTGTACCTAGATGAAAAAGATGCGACGTTTCGTCAAAATGTAACAACTCATTTATGATTTTAATTAATCAAATGTAAAATCTAGAAACAACTATATGTTTTTAACCTGTAGAAATACAAAAGTGGCTTATTGATTTGGTGTTTTTTCTGCTGTAACAGGCCAACAAAAATTATAACGATTGACAAATTATTTAGAAAATTAAATAATTTAGTTGATAAAGTAGTGGATTTGATTTTCGTCTGTATGGTGTAGACGTCGGTGTTCGTCTATTATCGTCGTTGTAGGGTGTGTTAGAATTACTTTATGATTTCGATAATGAAATCAGTCCCAAGAATCACTATAGATTTGAATTAATTCAACCCTAATACAAACAATAAGACGGAATAAAGGACTAACCTTGGTCCATGTCTTACAGACGCACTCAATACAATAATATGTATAGAAGATTGATTATCTTCCTTAACCCTTTCCTTATGTTCCTTTTGGTGATGGAGAAAGAAACTATCTTTCTGCCTTTCACTTTACTTTTCTTTGTACGTACTCTGTTTCTTTTTTATGATAATGATATTTGATATGTTGTATTTAACTTCCAGTATCCCTCTCATATAAATATATGGTGGGTACATACCTTTTCACATAATCAAACTTAATCGTACCGTTTCGTGAAAGACGACTTATATGAGGGTAAGGTAAGAGAGAATAATAATTCCCGGACTTTAATTACTTTAATTGAGACCGATCCATCACGGTGTCATATTTTATATTAAAGTCGTAATATTTAATATGAACATAACTATTATTTAAACCCGAAACACAAAGGCCACTTGAATATTATTAAATATTCTAACATTCTCCCACTTGGCCTTTGTGTTGACTTAATGATTCAATAACTTTAATGTAAACCTTTATGTTAAGTTCACAAACTTTTATATCCTTAATCGAATTAGAACTAATTGGATCATGGCGGTCACACGTCATTTATTAATCGACATGATTCCTTCCATGTATCAGAAATCAATTCCAAATCTAAGTCACCTTTAATTTGAGAAGGATAATAATTCTCACAATTAGTCACATGTAATCTAATAACTGTAATGTATACATATACTACAATGATTAACATGTCTGTTATAACAGAAACAATACTTTAAGTGAATTCTAGATGTCACAACCATTACAAGCACATTAACTTTACAACAACAAGGCCTTTGATACAACACCCATGCGTTCTACATGGCCAATGAACGCC
>JAIUZE010025530.1:0-19558 GCA_022085475.1 Heliosperma pusillum | reverse complement strand
GACCTTTATCAACCATAATCTGATCTTTATCAACCATCCACCACCTGAAATCACCACCAAAACCACCACGAATCGCATAACTCCGTCACTGAATTCGCGCATTCCCCACAACCATCACCACCACAAACAACAACTCAGACGACGACGACGACCCCCGCCGTAAATCGTCGCTAAACATGGAATTCCGAATCTATCGTGTCATTATTTGCTAAAATAATTGTCGTCGGCACCGGCGACGGTGATTATTTTCTTGATATACGGAGGTGATAGGGTATAGATGTAAAAGTGGGAATGATAGGTGGGAGAAAAGGGCGAGAGGTCGTCGATGTAGATGTTAATACGGCCACCGTTGCTCCGTCGTCGCCGTCGGAGGGTAATATAAGGATAATCTAACAAGAGGCGGTGATGGGAAAACACGGTAGATGTCTAACGATGGCTGAATAGCTGCGCCACCTCTAGTATGGTTGATGGTTGTCGTCGGTGGTGTCATGGCCTACCAACGGTGTTGTTAGTATTTTGGTCATTGGTGTCAGGTAGAAGATAATGAAGATAAGGGTCTGATTGGGTTTTGACAACTTGCTTTAATCATTTTCTTTTAAGTGAGGTATATGGAGTGTACGTAGCCACGTAGGTGTTAGATTTCTAGGTTAGTCTTTCATCTAACTGTTCTTATTTAGTTCGTAAGTTCGCACCCAACCTTTGGTTCGTACAGGATCCTAATTATATATATATATATAATATTCAAATGGACTACATTATATAAACATTTATGAAAATGTAATCAAAATAGATTAACAAAGTAGTACAATGAAAATATATATTATGATAAGTAATTCAGCAATTAGAATTCGACCGAGAATGTTAGAGATAGAAAGAGAAAGGGACAGATTAACCTAGGATTCAGCGCCGATTCAATGACGACGCATAAACATCAAATTAGCTCCTCTTCTCAGGTTCATTCTTCAAAAAATCAAAAAAATCACAAAAATAGCTCAATTGTTTCCAAAATAATTGCTACTACTGATGATACAAATAATAGGATTCGTCTTGGAGAACCGTCTTCTTCTTCAAAAATCAAAAATGTGAATGAAATCGTTGGGGTAGCGCCGTATGATTTAGAGGCTCTTGTTCCGGAGGATAGTAATGATGGATAGAGAATTGCTGGAAAAGGTAACTCTTCTTTGCCTGCTATTGTTGAGGAACCACATGAATTGTTACAATTTACTGTGGATGATGTTAAGGAGGAGCTAGACTTTTGGAAAAACTCTGTTTACTGCTTTATATTGGGTGCAAATCCTCCTGTGGATGTTGTCGAAGGTTTTATAAGGCGTATATGGAGTAATTATGGTGTTGATAGGGTGGCCTTTTGTTCCAATGGGGTATTTCTGGTGAGATTTAACATAGAGGATGCTAAAAATGGAGTGTTAAAACAGGGGCATTTCCTCTTTGATAATAAACCGTTGATTGTTAAGCCTTGGGGTCCTAATATTGATCTAGTAAAATCGGAGGTGAAGGAGGTTCCAGTTTGGGTCAAATTACGCTATCTGCCTTTAAAATTTTGGGGGAAATGTATCCCTAGAATTGGAGGTCTGATTGGGGAGTATGTTAGATGTGATGGTGCGACCTTGGAGAAAACACGTCTTGGTTTTGCTAGGGTTATGATTATGGTTCCATTTGGCCTTTCTATCCCTGAGTATGTCAAATTCTTGGATGAGGAAGGTCAGATTGTAACAGTTCAGGTGGAATTTGAGTGGAAACCAATTCTTTGTCATAAATGCAATGGTATTGGCCATGATGTGGGAGTGTTGACAACGTCAAATATTATCGTGTCTAGTAGTAATTTTTAGAGTCTTTCATTCTACTTTTTACGGGTCATTAGCTATGTTTTATGTTAATTTTAGTTTTTGTAATAATGTTAGTATTTAGTATTTTAAAGTCAATTTGGAGAGTCAAATCCCGAAAGTCAATAAAAGTCAAACCCGAAAACCCGAGACCCAAAAACCCGGAACTTGAAGTGGGCTAGCAAGGAATCATCAAGGTTTGAAGACCAAGCCAAATGGGTCAATGGAAGTCAAGGCGGGGTCAAATAATCATGGGGTCAACGAAAGTCAAGAAAAAAAACAAGGCAAAAAATCTGGCAGTGCTCGACGCAGCCTGCGTCGTAGGACGCAGCCTGCGTCATCTCTCAGCACGGGTTTTCTTCCTTTTCTCGTCTTGTCTTTTGAAAGCCCACCTTTCAAGGCCCCTAGGTTTGCAGACCAAGGGTATAAAAGAAGATTTCTGAAGAGAGACAAGGGCATCAAGCATCCAACATACAACATCATATTTTCCTTAGAATTCTCTCTTTTTGTTCTTCAAGTTTGGCTTTTGTAAATGGGTTTTTACTTAGAAATTGGTTGTATTATGAAGACTATGGGTAGCTAATTTTCTCATGCTTAGTGTAATTTGAACAAGTTCTTCCCTTTTTAGCATTGTAAGACTTTTTAATCCTTCCTTCTCTATTTATTTTCATCTTCCTTTGTTTGAATTTCATTGTTGAATGAATTGTTGTTAAGACTAACCATCTTAGTAATTGTTTGTTTGATTAAATTGCTTTGTCTTGATGAATTTGGTTGATTTGTCTTGATATTTGTTGAAGCAACTTGAAAGATTGTAACTTTGGTTTAAAAGTTAGAATCTTTTGAATGGATTTTGGATTATCATGTATTTAGAACATGGTTTAATGTTTTAGTTCATGATTCTAGCATGCTTCTTTGGTTTGGTGCTTAAAGCTTGCATCTTTATTTATGCTTATGATTTAATAAGTATGGGTTTAGTTGTATTGGGTCATTTATGGATGGTTTAATTCATGGTGGCTAATTCTTAGAAGTTTTTGCAATAGATAATTAGAGAAGGGAGGAAAGGAGGGATCTTTAATTTGTTAATTTATGGGGGAACTTGGGCTAATTGCACTAAGTTGTTTTTCCTTATTTGAATCTTTGAGTATTTAGTTAGTGTTGGTGATTTTTAGACTTGATAATCATTTCTCGTGAAAAACTTCTCCCTATTTGTTATCTACATGTTTACCATTGTGAATATCATAGTTTGTAAGTAATTCTAGTCTTTGTTTCAATTAGTGTTTAATTTGTGGTTAGATTAATTAATTTGTTTAATCAGTTTTTAGCAAGAGTCTAGATTAGATTTTTAGCATTCATCGCCTTCTCTTGGGTTCGATCCTTGTCTTACCCTTACTACCCTTTACTTAGGTTAGTTTGAGCCTAGATTTGGTTTTATAAATTGTTATTTGGCATAGCTAGTTTCCGGAATTAACGACCCCGAAAATAAGCTCGTCAAATTTGGCGCCGTTGCCGGGGAAGGCAATTTAGTTAAATATCAAATTGAACTCTTGTTAGTGTCATATTTTGTTTAGATTGTTTTTCAAATATTTCTTTTTGTATTGTTTGAAGGTTACTTGGGTTTGAAGTTACTAATTGTGTTGTGGAGGTGTTTTTAAAAGTTTATGCCTAGGTCACAAGAAGGATTTGGTGACCAAGACATTGACCCGTCCTCAAGTAGCATTTCCAATTGGTTGTTTTCGAACCCCCTCTATAGGAGACCCTTTGGGAGGGTGCCTAGTGAAGAAGAGTTTGGGAACAATATTTTTCAAGAACCACAAGAACCACAAGAACAAGTGTTTGAGTCACCTTCTAGGAGACCACCACCTTTGAACATCATCTACCCACCCGAAATGGAAGATAATAGAACTATTGGTGAAATCCGGGCAAGAAACTATGAAGAGCAACCGTTGTGTATCGCATACCCTCCCAGGGGGGATGTCAATTTCGAGCTAAAGGGGTTCTTTGTTCATAATTTGCCAAGATTTCATGGAATGGTGGGGAATGATCCCAATAGGCACTTGGCCGAATTTCACATGATATGCCAAGGGGCCATCCCTCAAGGAGTGACCGAAGACCAATTTAAGCTTAGGGCATTTCCATTCTCTCTACAAGATGCCGCTAAGGAGTGGTTATTTTGTCTTCCGGCCCATTCCGTCAATACTTGGGTGGGTTTGAAGAAGAAATTTCTTGAGAAATACTACCCGGATTCAAGGCATAACCATTCAAAGAAGCTCATCACTACCATTGAGCAAGACATGGGGGAAACTCTCTATGACTATTGGGAGCGATTCAAAAGCCTCGTGGCAAGGTGCCCTTATCATGGGATGTCGGGGGATGATCTATTGACGGCTTTCAATGAAGGATTATGCCAAAACGACCAACGGATGATTATAGCCGCCACCGGAGGTGGTATTGATACACTTAATGTGGCCGAGGCCAACAACATTATTGAGAAGTTGGCTATGAACACAAGAAGCTACGGGAGGAAGAATGAAAGGGGAGGAGGCTCTAGAAACGTATCTTCCATGGAGGATTCTCATGCCTCTCAAAATCACAAACTCATGCAAGAGATGGGTGAACTTAAAAGCTTGGTATCCAACTTCGTTGTCAACAAAGGTAATGCATTTTCTCAACACCCCGAACCGCTTGAATGTTCTTATTGTGGAGGTGACCATGCTACAAATACTTGTTACATCATGATTGAGCAAGGAGCCACCATGGAGAGTGTCAATGCCATGGGGTATGGGAATTACAATGCTAGAAACCCAAGTGGTGGAGGGATGTATAACCAAGTGGGAAATCGTGATCTTTTGGGGTGGGGAGGAGACAAGTCAAAGAGTTTTGAAAATGGTCAATTCAATCACTTGAGAGCCCAAAATCCAACCCAAAACCGAAACACAAATTTCAACCAAAACCCCCAAAGAAATTTCAACAACAACAACCCAAGACCCAACAACTCAAATTTTCCAAATAATTCTCAATCCCAAAGACAACCAAACCAAAACCCAAATCAAGGGAATTCTTCTTCTCAAGGGAACTTGAGTGACATCTTGCAAACACTTCTTGCCAATCAAGAGAAGGATAGGGAGGAGGCAAGGAGGGATAGAGAGGAAGCAAGGAAGGATAGGGAGGCTAACAACCTTAGGGTGAACAACTTGGAAACCCAACTATCCCAAATGGCCTCAAATTTGTCAAAATCCCAAGCCTCAAGCTCCACAAGATTCCCATCTCAAACCATTCCCCCACCAAGGGAAAATGCTAGTGCCATGACATTGAGGGGAGGCAAAGAGTTGGAAGTAAACCCCCTTGGTAAAGGAAAGGAAAAGATGAAGAATATTGAGATGGAAACCATTGAGATTGAAGACCAAGGAGAATTGGTGGTTGGTCAAGAAGAGATATTGAGAAATGAAAAAGGGGCATCCAAAAGCATGGACCCAAAGGGAGAAAATTCAAGGAAGAGCAAGGACACTATTGAAGATGATGAAGTGGAGGAGTACATACCGGAAGTCCCATTTCCTAGTGCTTTGATAAGCACAAGGAAATATGCCAAGGAGAATGACTTATATGAGACTTTCCGGAAATGTGAGGTTAACATTCCTCTCCTTAACTTGTTGAATAGTGTCCCTAGGTATGCAAAGTTTTTGAAAGAACTTTGCACACCTAGGAGAAATCCAAAGAAGGGAACCCATAAGGTTAGGGTGAGTGAACATGTGTCGGCCATTTTCAAACAAAATTTACCAAAGAAATGTGGAGACCCGGGCATGTTCACTATTCCTTGCACTATTGGGGGGGAAAGTTTTAAACGTGCCATGCTAGACCTTGGGGCTTCTATAAATGTCATGCCTCTATCTATTTATGAGACCCTAGGTTTAGGACCTTTGTCTAAGACCGGGGTAGTCATTCAACTTGCCGATAGGTCTAGTGTTTACCCCAAGGGCATGGTAGAGGATGTACTAGTGGAAGTCGATAATCTTGTCTTTCCGGCGGATTTCTACGTCTTAGATATGGAATCTAGCTCTAGTGCCACCCCTCTCCTTCTTGGTAGGCCGTTTATGAAAACTTCAAATACCAAGATCGATGTTTCAAACGGGTGCTTGACTATGGAATTTGAAGGAAAAAGGTTAACTTACAATATATATGACTCCATGAGGCACCCGAGTGACCATCAATCTTGTTTCTTCTTGGATATCTTTGAGCCATTAGTGAATCAAATGTATAAACTTTGTGATAGAGACCCACTCGAGGTAGCTTTAACTAACCCCATGGAAGAGGAAGGTTTGCGCTTGTTGTTGGCTTTTGATGTGCAGGAATGTCTTGAAGAATTGGAGAAGGAAGAGCCAATAGAAACATATGAGGAGCTCAACGTCATAGAGATGCTGAAAACAGGGCAAGGCAGTGCTCGACGCAGCCTGCGTCACACGACGCAGCCTGCGTCGGTCACGACGCAGCCTGCGTCACTGGACGCAGCCTGCGTCCTGCACTGGAAAGGTTGTCCGAGTTGTTTGCTTTGAGTATTCCACTCCACAAGCCCCTCCCTTCCATTATCCAACCTCCTAAGGTCGAGTTGAAGACCCTCCCAAGCCATTTAAAGTACATCTTTCTAGGGGACAAGAACACCCTACCACTTATCATTTCAAGTACACTCACCGAGGACCAAGAAGGCAAATTGGTATCACTACTTGAAAAGCATAAGGAAACATTTGGGTGGAGCATAGCGGACCTAAAAGGGATAAGCCCGGTTACTTGCATGCACAAGATACGGCTTGAAGTGGATGCCAAACCGGTCCGACAACCCCAAAGGAGGCTCAATCCACCCATGGCGGAGGTAGTGCAAGAAGAGGTAATTAAGCTATTGCAAATGGGTATCATTTTCCCTATTTCCGACTCTCGTTGGGTTAGCCCAACTCAAGTCGTACCCAAAAAGGGAGGAGTGACGGTAGTCAAGAATGCACAAGGAGACTTGGTCTCCACCCGACCCCAAACCGGTTGGAGAGTGTGTATTGACTACCGCCGCTTGAATGCGGTAACATTGAAAGACCATTTCCCGCTACCATTTATTGATCAAATGTTAGAAAGATTAGCGGGGAAAGCTTTCTATTGTTTCCTTGACGGTTACTCGGGGTATTTTCAAATCCCAATTGCACCCGAGGACCAAGTCAAGACCACATTCACTTGCCCATTTGGTACATTTGCTTATCGTCGTATGCCCTTTGGTTTGTGTAATGCGCCGGGGACTTTTCAACGGTGCATGTTGAGTATTTTCTCCGACTATGTAGAACGAATCATAGAAGTATTCATGGACGATTTCACCGTCCATGGGGACTCCTATGATGCATGTCTAAAACACCTTGCTCTTGTCTTAGAGCGATGCCAAGAGTCCCATCTCATTTTAAATTCCGAAAAATGTCATTTCATGGTGACTAGTGGCATCGTTTTGGGACATGTAGTGTCGGAAAGGGGGGTTGAGGTGGATAAGGCTAAGGTTGACATTATCAAAACCTTACCTTATCCCTCTAACACCCGAGACATTAGGTCTTTTCTAGGACATGCCGGTTTCTACCGGAGATTTATTAAGGATTTTTCCAAGATTGCTAACCCTTTATGCAAGCTTTTGCACAAAGAAGCGGAATTTGTTTTTGATGACAAATGTAGGAAAGCATTCAATGACTTGAAGGAGAGATTGGTCACCGCACCAATTATTCAAGCACCACGATGGGATCTTCCATTTGAAATCATGACCGATGCAAGTGACTATGCATTGGGAGTGGTTTTGGGTCAAAAGAGTGACAAGGGACCCCATGTGATCCAATATGCTTCTACCCTCTTGAATGATGCTCAAAAGAACTATTCCACGACGGAGAAGGAATTCCTTGGTGTGATTTATGCTCTAGAAAAATTCCGGTCTTATCTCTTGGGCACAAAGGTGATCATCTACACCGATCATGCCGCCATTAGATACCTTGTGGCAAAGAAGGATGCAAAGCCAAGGTTGTTGAGATGGATTCTTCTTCTAAGTGAGTTTGATGTGGAAATAAAAGACAAGAAAGGGGTGAAGAATGTGGTGGCGGATCATTTGAGCCGGCTTAACCATGAAGGAAGACCATCATGCCCTCTTGAGGAGGTTGAAGGAGGTCTCCCTCATGAGTCACTTTATGCTATACAATTGGAAGAGCCATGGTATGCTACCATGGTCAACTATTTGGTGACAAAGCGGCTTCCAAGCCATTTCTCTTCTCATCAAAAGAGCAAGGTCAAGTCCGATGCCAAGTACTATACTTGGGATGATCCTTACTTGTGGAAATTTTGCCAAGATCAACTTGTGAGAAGATGTGTGCCCGAGAGTGAAATTCCTTCCATCCTACATCATTGTCATGACTATGCTTGTGGAGGGCATTTTGGGCCACAAAGAACCGCTAGAAAAGTGCTTGAATGCGGTTTCTTTTGGCCAAGTCTTTTCAAAGATGCCCACAAATTTGTAAAAACTTGTGACCGATGTCAAAGGGTGGGGAATTTGACAAAGAGGAATGAGATGCCACAACAACCTCTTCTTTATTGTGAGATCTTTGATGTGTGGGGAATTGATTTTATGGGCCCTTTTCCAAATTCCGGTGGTTATTTGTACATCCTCTTGGCGGTAGACTATGTATCAAAATGGGTTGAAGCAATTCCTACCCGCACCGATGATGCCAAGGTAGTAGCCATTTTCATTCAAGAAAACATATTCTCTCGGTTTGGCTTTCCAAGGGCTATCATTAGTGATAGGGGGACCCATTTTTGCAACAAGGTGATTGGAGGCCTTCTCAAGAGGTATGGGGTGAATCATAAAATTTCCACGGCCTACCACCCACAAACAAACGGGCAAGCCGAACTCTCAAACCGTGAAATTAAAGGAATACTTGAAAAGACGGTGAATCCGGATAGAAAGGATTGGAGTAAGAGGCTAGTTGATGCATTGTGGGCATATAGGACCGCTTTCAAAACCCCCATTGGCATGTCCCCATTCCGCCTCATCTATGGCAAGGCTTGCCACCTCCCCGTGGAGGTTGAGCACAAAGCCTATTGGGCTATCAAATCTTTCAATCAAAACCAAGATGAGAGCGGTATGCACCGGAAGCTTCAATTACAAGAACTTGAAGAAATTCGCCAAGATGCTTATGAAAACTCTTCCATCTACAAAGAGAAAACAAGAAGATGGCATGATGGGATGATAAACCGTAGAGTTTTCAAGGAAGGTGATAAAGTTCTTGTGTTCCAAAACCGGTTTAAGCTCTTTCCGGGCAAGTTGAGGTCAAGATGGTTTGGACCTTACACCGTCAAGAAAGTGTTTACTCATGGAGCTATAGAAGTGGAGGGGCCCGGGGATGGAAAGCTCCTCAAAGTGAATGGCCACCGTCTCAAGCACTACTTCCAAGGATGTACCCGGGAGGGGGAAGAAGAGGTTTTGCTTGAAGACCCCATTTATCAAAGTTGAAAAGCTTGAAATAGCTAAGTCGAGCCATCGACTCTAAATAAACGGCAAAACATTGTACATACTCTATCCTTGTGAATATTTCTTTGAAGTTTCTTTGTTAAATCTTAGCATTTAAGTTGTTTTAAGTTAGTTAGACATTGCATCAAACAAAATTTTTTGAAGTTACTAACGGTTTTGTGAAGTTTTGCGAGTTTTTGGCCGCCTCGGGATGCGTGCCACGGATAAAAAGTTTGGGAATCGATGGAATTTAGATATTGGAGGTTATTATGGACCATTGAAGTGAATTTGCAAGTATGGAGGTGTTTGGAGCACTTAGCAAAAATTTTGCTAAGTGCAAAAGCTAGGAAGGACCGGCAGTGCAGGACGCAGCCTGCGTCGTAGGACGCAGCCTGCGTCGTCACGACGCAGCCTGCGTCAACTGCAGTTTTCAGTTTCTTTTCTTATCTTTGCCCGTGTTCTTCATAAAAACAAAACCCCATCATCCTTCTTTGCTTTTCACGACAAACACACCCTAACAACCCCCAATCCCTCAAAAATCCATCTTTCTCACTCAAATCTTCCAAAACCTTCATCAAATTCAATCCCAATCTTCTCGACGCAGCCTGCGTCGTATGACTTAGGCTGCGTCAACTACAGTTTTCAGTTTCTTTTCTTATCTTTGCCCGTGTTCTTCATAAAAACAAAACCCCATCATCCTTCTTTGCTTTTCACGACAAACACACCCAAACAACCCCCAATCCCTCAAAAATCCATCTTTCTTACTCAAATCTTCCAAAACCTTCATCAAAATCAATCCCAATCTTCTCCCTAACCATTATTCTACACTCAATAACCCCAAAATCAATCTCACTCACCCTAAAATCTCAGAAATCCGTCTTAAAAACCTAGATTTGTTTTCCCCTCAAATTCGTTTTTTTTCGGGTCTTTTGCTGGTTTTTTAAGGCTACTTGTCGGATTCCTACCTATTTCTAATCATCAAGGCACTTGAATCTTGTGGAAAAGCAAAGGTATAACTTCATACTCGATTCTTTTTCATCAATCTTCAAGTTTTTGCTCGAATTAGGCTAGCTTTAGTCTTAGGTTGAGTTCCCCTTTCCCCTTGCTTGATTGTGTAGTTAGGATTGGATAAAGTTTTCTGAGTAAGGTAAAGAAATTCAACAAACACTAGCTTTTTGAGGTGTAAAAATTGTTGCACACCAAGTGTTTGTTGAAGTGCTTGAGCGAAAAACTTTTCGAGTGATTGCTTGTTATTGTTGTAGTGTGTTGTTTGTTACATTTTGCAGGTATGGCACCAAAAATCTCTCAACTGTTTGGCAAGGGAAAAAATAAGAGGGCCGCGGTGAGTGAGCCCGACACCGAGGTAGAAGCGGTGTTTATGGGCTATGAGAGGATGCAAGCTCAGTATAAGAAAATTTGGGATCAAATATCCACTCACCCTCTTGTAGCAACCAAATTCTTTTGCCCAACCACCCTCCATGCCTTAGGCATGTTCAACCTGACAAGGGACATGCTAGCTAAAGTAGGGCTAGAGGCTTATCTCGAGCCAAACTCTTGGGATTACACCTATAGGAGTTTTGCATACGAGTTTCTAGCCACCTTGTCGGAATTGGATGTGTCCGAAGGTGAGGAGAAAGCCTACCGCTTCCGATTGAACCAAACTTGGCATAATGCCACAACTTCCGAAATCCGTCAAATCCTAAAAATTACCAAGCAACCCGTAGACATTAGGTGCCCAAGGGGCAAAATGCACCAAATGTGGGGAAACATTGCCGATGACCATGGCCCGTCTAAGGATGCCAAACTGTCAGCCATCACCCACCCCGTACTCCGCCTAATTACTAGGTTCCTTACCACCATTTTCAACTCCGCGGGAGAACCCACCAAAGTGCCGGAGAAGATCCGGCTTTGTTTGTGGACTATGCTTCCGGAGGGGGTAGGGATCCCGGATTGGGCCGATTTGTTTTTGAGAGCTTGCATCAAGCATAGGCAAAAATCGGCAAGGGCAAGCATCCATTGTGGGGGGGTGATTTTTTTCTTGGTAAGGCATTATGAGGGGGGCATTCCTAATGGTCAAGCGGTGAACATATGTAGGGGTTTGACGAGGTACAACCGTCTTGGGCTAGAAGAAGTTCACATGTTTAGGACTAGCAAGGAGCAACCCTTAAAAGGGTTTTGGTTGGGAAGTGACGGGCTAAGCTACATGAAATTGCCTAGACCTCAAAACAATCCTTTACCTAGAGGACCCGCGGCATGGGATTTTATGTGTCCTAGGGAGGAAAGTTTGGGGGTAAGTAGTGCGGAGGAGGAGGAGGTAGAAGAAGTGCCTTTGAGGCAAAGAAGGAGGGGAAGGAGAGAGGGTGGTGAGGGAAGTGAGCATTTGAGAGAGGAGATTGAGATCCTTGCAATTGAGCAAGGCCCTTCCCACACCACCATTTTTGAACAACAACAACAACAACAACAACCACCACCACCATTTCATTCCCAATCACCATTCCAAAGCCACCATGATACCGACACCCCCATGTTTGATGCGGAGGGTCGTTCTAGCACACCCGTGGAGCCATGGCAACAACAAATGGCTAACTATTTTGCTAGCACCAATGACGTCTTGGCGCACATTAGTGGGAGGGTGGATGCCTCAAACACTTGGCAACAACTTCAAGGAGGTAGGCTTGAGAGTTTGGATGATTGGCACAATGTTGTGGAGGAGAGGGAGAGATTGAGAGGGGAAGCCGAGAGGGCTCAAAATGAGGAATGGAAGAGGATGCTAGACGGGCAAGAGGAAGCCCGCCTTTGGAGAGAACAACAAGACCAAAGGTGGAAAGAGCAAAATGATATGTGGGCCACCCAAAATGCTTGGAGAGAGCAAGCTACGAACCACTTTAGCGTTCAAAATGAGCGCCACCACACCTATCTTCAAGACTCCTATGAAGATGCGGTGGCGCAAGAGGACGTTTATGGATTGGCTAGCTCTCTCTTTGGGATGTCCATGCAACAAAACCCGGGCTACCCTTTTCCTTACACCCAAGCAACCCTTGATGAAGGCATGGAGCAAAGAAGACGGATTAGAGAAGCAAGGGATAGGAGGAGAAACCGAGGAGGTGCCTCGGGATCTTCTCCTTTCGGAAATTGATGAGGTAACATTTTTCCTCTCCTCCACAATGAGGACATTGTGTATTCTAAGTGTGGGGGAGAAGATTGTACATAGTTAGTTTGT
Organism: Heliosperma pusillum; assembly: GCA_022085475.1. Classification (NCBI taxonomy): domain Eukaryota; kingdom Viridiplantae; phylum Streptophyta; class Magnoliopsida; order Caryophyllales; family Caryophyllaceae; genus Heliosperma; species Heliosperma pusillum. Next base: position 6,993 of record JAIUZE010025530.1, on the reverse strand, counting down.
TTTTGATGCATTGTAATTTTTTTTTTTTTTATGTCTTTATTTTGAAGAAAAAGAAAAAAAAAAAAAAAAAAGAAAAAAGAAAAGAAAAAAATTGAAAATCCCGGCTAGGTGAAAACCCACAAGGGTGGGCACCTAGGCAAGATTGGGAAGGTGGCCGAGGACGGAATGAAAACCCGAAAGGGCATTCCGGGCAAAATGAAGAATCGAGTTGCGAGCCACCAATGAGAGGAAAGGAAAAGCTAAGGTGAAAACCCGAAAGGGCACCTTAGGCAAAATGAGGGATTTTCAAGAAAAAAAAAAAAAATGAAAAAATGAAAAAAAAAAAATTGAGCATAATTCTTCCTATGATGAGAATTTTTGGAGGAATAAGAAGGGAGTGATAAGGAGGAAAATTGGAAGGAGGCTAGTTTAGGACCCTTTTATTTTTATTTTTGAGTCACAAAACTTTGTTTCAAATTGGTGGATTTATGTTGGTGGTCGCTTGGTTGTGCAAATTGTGAAGTTTGGGGCCAACCAAGTAACCATGATTTGCATTAGTGGAGTAATAAGGGGGTGATATAAGGAGTGGATTTGTATGGAGGTTGTTGAGAAAGACCATCTCGCTATGCCTTGGGATAAGGCAAAGATGGTCATACTACTTTATCGGGAGCTATAAGTAGGGAGGAGTTGATTTGAGTCGGAGTAGGTGGCATGTCGTGTCTTTAGTCTTGAGGGATGATATAAGGAGGGGGAGTGAGAGAAGAGTGTCACAAGAAGTGAGTCTTTTTATTTTGTTTTTGTCATTGGTGGATTGTTCAAGAGGGAGTATAAGAAGGGTGTAGTGAGGGAAGAGAGGTCAATACCTCCACACACACTTTGTTGGGCTCGTGTCTTTTGTGCTAATCTCGAGTTTTACTCGGGACGAGTAAAAGTCCAAGTGTGGGGGTGTTTGACAACGTCAAATATTGTCGTGTCTAGTAGTAATTTTTAGAGTCTTTCGTTCTACTTTTTACGGGTCATTAGCTATGTTTTATGTTAATTTTAGTTTTTGTAATAATGTTAGTATTTAGTATTTTAAGTCAATTTGGAGAGTCAAATCCCGAAAGTCAATAAAAGTCAAACCCGAAAACCCGAGACCCAAAAACCCGGAACTTGAAGTGGGCTAGCAAGGAATCATCAAGGTTTGAAGACCAAGCCAAATGGGTCAATGGAAGTCAAGGCGGGGTCAAATAATCATGGGGTCAACGAAAGTCAAGAAGAAAAACAAGGCAAAAAATCTGGCAGTGCTCGACGCAGCCTGCGTCGTAGGACGCAGCCTGCGTCATCTCTCAGCACGGGTTTTCTTCCTTTTCTCGTCTTGTCTTTTGAAAGCCCACCTTTCAAGGCCCCTAGGTTTGCGGACCAAGGGTATAAAAGAAGATTTCTGAAGAGAGACAAGGGCATCAAGCATCCAACATACAACATCATATTTTCCTTAGAATTCTCTCTTTTTGTTCTTCAAGTTTGGCTTTTGTAAATGGGTTTTTACTTAGAAATTGGTTGTATTATGAAGACTATGGGTAGCTAATTTTCTCATGCTTAGTGTAATTTGAACAAGTTCTTCCCTTTTTAGCATTGTAAGACTTTTTAATCCTTCCTTCTCTATTTATTTCCATCTTCCTTTGTTTGAATTTCATTGTTGAATGAATTGTTGTTAAGACTAACCATCTTAGTAATTGTTTGTTTGATTAAATTGCTTTGTCTTGATGAATTTGGTTGATTTGTCTTGATATTTGTTGAAGCAACTTGAAAGATTGTAACTTTGGTTTAAAAGTTAGAATCTTTTGAGTGGATTTTGGATTATCATGTATTTAGAACATGGTTTAATGTTTTAGTTCATGATTCTAGCATGCTTCTTTGGTTTGGTGCTTAAAGCTTGCATCTTTATTTATGCTTATGATTTAATAAGTATGGGTTTAGTTGTATTGGGTCATTTATGGATGGTTTAATTCATGGTGGCTAATTCTTAGAAGTTTTTGCAATAGATAATTAGAGAAGGGAGGAAAGGAGGGATCTTTACTTTGTTAAATTATGGGGGAACTTGGGATAATTGCACTAAGTTGTTTTTCCTTATTTGAATCTTTGAGTATTTAGTTAGTGTTGGTGATTTTTAGACTTGATAATCATTTCTCATGAAAAACTTCTCCCTATTTGTTATCTACATGTTTACCATTGTGAATATCATAGTTTGTAAGTAATTCTAGTCTTTGTTTCAATTAGTGTTTAATTTGTGGTTAGATTAATTAATTTGTTTAATCGATTTTTAGCAAGAGTCTAGATTAGATTTTTAGCATTAATCGCCTTCTCTTGGGTTCGATCCTTGTCTTACCCTTACTACCCTTTACTTAGGTTAGTTTGAGCCTAGATTTGGTTTTATAAATTGTTATTTGGCATAGCTAGTTTCCGGAATTAACGACCCCGAAAATAAGCTCGTCAAGTGTGTAGGAAGAATCTAGGACAGAAAAAGGTCCTGGAGATAAAGAAACAGTGGAGGAGGAAGGATGTTGTTATACCAGCCAGTACATCTGTACCTAAGGAGAGTTTTAGTTTGGTTCAAGTGACTCCTATGGAAAAACAGGGAGAAGTTCTTCAACAAAGTGCTGTGGTCTCTGCTAAAACACCTGTGAGACCTGTAGTTAGGTTGAGTAGGCAGGAGTTGGTGGATGCAGGACAGAGTACGCAAAAATTTGGGACTTATACGTTTTTGGAAGCTCTGAACAATGCTACGCCTAGAGTTGGTGTTGGTACACATGGTAGTGTCATTCCTCCTGATGGGGGGAATGAATAATTTTGGTTTTTGGAATGTGAGGGGAATGAACAGTCCAGCTAAACAGAATAGTATTAAAAGCTTCCTGCATCATTATAAAGTTGGATTGTTTGGACTCCTTGAGACCAAGGTTAAACCCTTGGCTCTAAACGGTATCAGAAATAACTTGTGTGCTAATTGGTGTATTACAACTAATTCTAATTGGCATAAAGGTGGGAGAATTTGGGTTATTTGGCAGCCTGATAAGTTTAGTGTGTTGGTTATAGAGTATAATGCTCAGTTTATACATCTTAGGGCTACTGATTGTGGAACTGGGGAGACATTTTATATAACCTTTGTTTATGCTTTTAATGGGGTTGAAGAAAGGAAATCTCTGTGGAATAGGTTGGTCTCTTATAAGCAGCTTTATAAGGAACCTTGGATTATTTGTGGTGATTTCAATACTGTTCTGGCTCCTTCTGAAAGGTTAGGGGGTGCTACTAGTGAAGAGGAAATGAGAGATTTTCAGAAGTGTGTGGATGGATGTGAAGTAGTGGATAGTCCTGCTGTTGGATCTTATTTTACTTGGACAAATAAGCAAGAGGCTCTTACAAGGGTCTACAGTAGGTTGGATAGGGTTCTTGTGAATCATGTGTGGAGGACAAAATTTCCTTCCTTGTATGCACATTTTTATGTTGAAGGTGTCTTTGATCATACTCCTTGTGTAGTGCAGCAGAATGAGTATAATCAGATTAAGAGAAGGAGTTTTAAGTACTTTAATATGTGGAGTAAGGACCCTGGGTTTAAAGAGTGTGTGGGGGCATCATTGGCAGGGGCATTGGTTTGGGACTAAGATGTTCATTTTAGTTAAAAAGCTTAAGAGCTTGAAGTCTCCTTTGAAGCAGCTGAATAATGACAGGTTTCATGATGTTGAGAATAATGCTATTAGAACTTTGAAGCTCCTTGAGCATATTCAGACTCAATTGAGAGATGATCCTAGGAATCATATTCTGATTTCACAGGAGATTGATACTGCCAATACTTATAGAGAACTCAAAGCAGCAAGTGAAAGCTTCTTAAGACAGAAGGCTAAGGACAACTGGGTGGCTGATGGTGATGACAATACTAAGTATTTTCATAGAATTATCAATTCTAACCAAATAAGGAGGAATGTGGGGGAGGATAAAGAGTATTCATGGTATTCTTTGTGAAGATCCTGCTGATGTCCAAGCTGCGTTTCTAGAGTTTTATCATAACCTGCTTGGCACTAAGGAAGTGACTATGAAAGTTAGCTGTGCTGTTGTTCAGCAGGGGCCTAGATGTTTGCCTGAACATGATCAGTTGCTCTTGGCTCCTGTGACGAATGATGAGATTAAACAGGCTATCTTTAGTATTCCTAAGCATAAGGCACCAGGTCCTGATGGTTTCTCTAGTGCCTTCTTCATTGATGCTTGGGACATTGTAGGAGAAAATATTTGTGATGCTGTGAAGGATTTTTTTCAGACTGGTAACCTCCTGAAACAAGTTAATCATACTGTCATTACCCTTATTCCTAAATGTGAGATGCCTGAAAATGTAACTCAATTTAGGCCTATTTCTTGTTGTAATGTGATCTATAAATGCATTTCTAAAGTTTTGTGTGATAGATTGGCTCAGGTTTTACCTCATATTATCGGTACTAATCAAGGGGGTTTTATTAGGGGAAGGAGTATAGTGGAAAACATTCTAATCTGCCAGAATTTGGTTAGAGTTTATAATAGGAGGGCTGTTTCTCCTAGATTTATGCTTAAAGTGGATCTTAAGAAGGCTTATGATTCGGTTTGTTGGGAGTTTTTGAAGCAAATGTTGCAGGCTCTTCTTCTTCCTAATCATTTCATTAATCTTAAAATGGAATGTGTCACTACTGCCTCTTATTCATTATTGCTTAATGGGGATATGTTTGGAATGTTTCAAGGCAAGAAAGGATTAAGACAAGGGGATCCCCTTTCCCCTTTGTTGTTCACTATTGCCATGGAGTATTTATCCAGAATTTTGATGTACACAACTGAGCATATGAAGTTCAAGTTTCATCCTATGTGTGCTCCTCTTAAGCTTTCACATCTGATGTTTGCGGATGACCTTCTCTTATTCTGTAAAGGAGATGTTGATTCTATTATGACAATGATGAGATCCTTCTCTACCTTTTCTAAAGCTTCTGGACTTCAGATGAATGGTTCAAAGACTAATGCGTACTTTAATGGAGTTCCTGTATCTGTCAAGGCTGATATTCTGCAAGTATCTGGGGTTAAGGAGGGGAAATTGCCTTTTAAATATCTTGGTTTGTCCATCACTACAGGAAGATTGACCAAGAAGGATTGTCAGGTGCTGATTGATAAGATTATGGAAAGAATTAGGAGTTATGGTGCTAGATTTCTCTCTTATGCAGGAAGGCTTGTGCTTGTGAATTCTGTGCTAACTTCTCTGTATACATATTGGGCTAATATTGTTATAATTCCTAAAGGAGTTATAAGAAAGATTGACTCATTATGCAGGAATTATCTTTAGGATGGAAAAGCTGATTATATGAAGACTCCAATGGTTGGCTGGGAAAAGGTCTGTCTCCCTAAGACTGAAGGTGGGTTAGGAATAAGGAATGGTATTGTTTGGAACACTGCTGCAATTGGAAAGCTGGTTTGGTGGATATATACTAAGCCTGATAGTCTTTGGGTTAAGTGGGTTCATCAAGTATATTTAAAGGGTACCTCTTTCTCTATTTATAATTTTCCTGTCGATGTAAGTATTGGCTGGAAGGCTGTTTGCAGAGTTAGAGATGTATTAGCTAGTGGCTATTGTGATGATCAATGGATAGCTGATGCTAATGGTTACACTGTTAGTAATGGATATGAGTTATTGAGGAATAAAGTTCAGGAAGTGTCATGGGCAAAGTATATATGGAATGATTGGTGCAGTCCTAAGCATCAGTTTATAGGGTGGCTCATGAAGAGGAAGACTCTCAAGGTGAAAGCAAAACTGTTTGATATTGGCTTTTGTACTGATGATATTTGTCTAATACGTGGTGCTGCAAGAGAGGATCATAATCACTTGTTCCAGGAATTCTCTTATAGTCTGAAGTTGTTGCAGGGCATGGCTCAGATTTGTCATGTTCAGGTACCTATTACTCAAGTCATGGAATGGGTATATCAATCTCAGATGTCTAGATTACAGAAACATGTTATTGGTTGTGCTTTTATGGCCACTTTCTATGCCATATGGAAGCAAAGAAATCGAGTTAGAGTTGAAGCTTGTTTGCAGATGCCGTCTTTGGTGTTGGAAGAAACAAGGAAGATTGTGAGGAGTAGAGTCCAAGCTAAGCTTAATGTGTCTATCCCTAGACGAGAACTTGATTGGCTTAATAGTTTGTTGTTAATGAAACTTTGAAGAATTTGTATTCCTTGTAGTTGGTAGATCAAAATATTCGTATTGTAATATCTGATTTGATTTTAATAGATTCTTACATTTCACCAAAAAAAAAAAAATATATATTATGACCAAAATGATGATCACTATTTATTTACATATTTTATTCTTCCCTTAGATACATAAGACTCGATTTATTGTCTTTCCTTGCTTGTTTCTATGCTATTTTACCTAGAATATCGATTCTGCCGCTTCTATTATGTTTTAATGCAGATTGGATGCATTTGGAGCTTTTTGAGTTGGTATGGAGCATAGCGGAGTCAGATAGTAGAAGGTTAGGTACGGGAATCGAGAGCGGTAGAGAAGAAATGAAGAAAAACGAAGAAACAAGCCATCCGAAGGATGCTCGATCGAGCAACATCACTCTGCTCGAACGAGTCGGGCTGACGTCATGCTCGATCGAGCAGATTCACCTTTGCTCGATCGAGCAACCTAGTGTTTGACAGCTTTCGGATATCCTAAATTAGTTTTTAGTTAATTAGATTGTTATTATAAAAGGAAAACTCGTCTTTCACAATTAGGGTACACTTTAATATTAAAAACTCGAGTTTTGTTTGCTTTGCGACTGGATTGATTCATCAAGACTATTGTTTTTAGTTCAAGCTTGTAATCGGTACTCTTTAATATTCCTTTGTTATTCAATTAGTTACTTTCTAGTTCTTTAATTATTCTTTGTTAATCCTTTCATTATTGGTAATCATGTTTACTTTATTTTTTATCGTTGTTATAATATCATTACGAGTAGCTAAATTCTTATATAGGGTTGAAAGGGG
>JAIUZE010025529.1:25196-43466 GCA_022085475.1 Heliosperma pusillum | reverse complement strand
GGGTTTCTGATCGAATTAAAGCCTAAATGTATTCAAAAGCATAGAAAAGCATATGAAAAGTATATCTAATTATGAAAGACGAGCTTGCTCGATCGAGCAAATGACTCTGCTCGATCGAGCAAGGACACAATACGACTCGACCGAGCAATGTAGGTTTGCTCGATCGAGCAGCCTTCATTTTAGCTCGTTTCTTCGACTTTTCTTCATTTCTTCTCTTTTCTTCCTCGATTCCCGTGCCTAGCTTCTACGATCCAACTCCGCCATGCTCCATATCATCTCAAAAAGCTCCAAATGCATCCAATCTGCATTAAAACATAACAAAAGCGGCAGAATCTATATTCTAGCTAAAATAGCATAGAAATAAGCAAGGAAAGACGGTAAATCGAGTTAATTGTGTATAAGGGAAGCATAAAATATGTATATAAATAATGATCATCATCTCGTTTGTCAGAAGGTCAAGTTTGAGCATCAGAGACCTAGTGGTTTGCTACAACCATTGGATATTCCTACTTGGAAATGGGATTCGATTTCGATGGACTTTGTCATGGGTTTACCAAGATCGCAGAGGGGAATGAATGCTATTTGGGTTGTGGTTGATCGTTTAACCAAGGTTGCGCATTTCATTCCAATGAAGGAGACTTGGAGTCTCGAGGAACTTGTTAATGCTTATCACCGTGAGATTATTCGTCTGCATGGGGTTCCTAAGGATATTATTTCTGACCGTGATCCGAGGTTTTGTTCCTAGTTTTGGAAGAAGCTGCAGTTAGCTTTGGGCAGTGAGCTTAAGATGAGCACGTCTTTCCATGCTGCTACTGATGGTCAGACTGAGCGGACCATTCAGACTTTAGAGGACATGTTGCGAGCTTGTGCATTGGAGTTCCAGGTTAGTTGGGAGAAGAGTTTGTCACTCGTTGAGTTCTCTTATAATAACAACTATCAAGCTAGTATTTAGATGGCTCCATTTGAGGCACTTTATGAAAGGAAGTGTCGTAGTCCGTTATGTTGGGATGATTCTGAAAGTCCTAGACCTTTAATTAGACTCCTCTAATTAGTTCATTAAATTACATTAAGTTAATGATTTAGGATCTAGTCATCATGCATGCAAATATAAAAGCATAAAAGAAAAGATAAGACCAAAACATCCTTACATTGGGATTTTTCGGTTCAATATGGGCACAATAAGAACTCCTTCTTATTGTTCTTGAGCATGAAATTAAGTGGATGATCCTCCAAAAATACCCTCCAAAGTAGAAGGTCTCCTTCTTGTTGCACCCAAGATTAAACCCAAATAATCTTACCTTATTATTAACTAGATAATAAGTAAGATAAATACTACTAATATTGTTGTATTACCACACTAGTAATATGTAGAGAATATTAGTATATATGAGAGTTTAGAGAGAAGTTGAGTATTTTAGAGAGATATGTCAAAACAAGTGAAAACAAGAAATAAGTAATGAACAACCAAAGTGCTCTATTTATGTCACTTTGGCCGGTCATCAACTCACCAAAAGAGGTGATTTTCTTCCTTATTTTATTCACATGCAAAGTGGTAGAGTGTAGTGTTAGTATGTAATGATTTTAGGTTACTATTCATGTCATAACCACATGTTGCTTGTGAGTATGAATAAGAGCAACCATCATCACCAACCACTACATGTAAACCGGCCATGTGAGGCCTATTTTGATCCATTTTGATTTTTGATATTTGTCCCACAAATACTTATTAATCATATGCTTAATTATCTTGTATAATTAAGTGTTAATTTGATCATATAACAGTTATATGATACAAATAAATGAATAATATGTACTTAACATTTTAAGTAATATTTTACCATTATATCAATATATAATGGGTCCCACAATGCTTAGTTAATTTATTTTACAATTCTTGTAAATATAATTAACTAATTACCTCTACCTCAAAATATATGCATAACCTCAACTAATTTAATGAATTAACGGTTAATCACTAAATTAAATCATATTTAATCGTATTAAAATAAGACGTAAAATTTATTCAGTCAATTATCGTATAATTGACTAATAAACTTAAGTGGAATGAGTTCCTAACTCAATTTCAACTAACTAACTCACATAACTAAACGTATATCAAATATACGCAAGGGACTAATTAAACTGTATCATATACAAATAATTAGTATTCTATTTGGGTCTCATCCTATAGGTGTGACCGAAAGGGATCAGTTGATCACCGCCGTCATACGACAATAACGTCAAACTCTAGTCAGCCAAGCGTTACCGATTTACGTTAATCAACTGACGTGGAGTATCAAAATATACTAATCATTCCACGTATATTCCAAATGAGATTTATTATATAAATGCACTATTGTGGAGGACACTTACTCCAACAATCTCCCACTTGTCCGATACAAGTTGTGCATGTAGCAACACTATTGCGGAGGACTCCTCCTCGTACAATTTCTCCCACTTGTCTCGACAAGTTGTGTGCCACCGATTCTCTTGTCTCTTTTGCGTCACATCCTCCCACTCATTGCAAGGTGTCTTACAGGTCGCTCTTGCAATTGAAATTATAAATAGAGTGGTTTTCTCGATCTGGGAGAGTAACTGTCTGACCGGAAAATCTACCAGAGATCTCTTCCGAGCGTGGCCACGCATTTCCAGTTACTACTCCTCGAGTGGCCCGAAGATGTTAATACCCAACGTGGGTGGACAATTCCTGTTGACCCATCTTACACTGTATGATGCAGATCACCATTACCCAGAAGATGTCCATCGGCCTCCTTTCACGGCACGACCTAGGACAAAAACCAAAGTCAATCGGAAACTACACCGACTCAGGTAAATGGTCGCCAGTCTAAAGAATTGACTTATAGGAATAAAATAGAAATCCCCGCCACGACCAGGCTTCAACAATTTTGATAAGGGACTCTATTATGGTCACTGCCCGACATAGTGTCTCCACAGTCTGTCTATGTAAACGACCAGTCATCTCCATGACCCCATGGTGCTGAACCAACCATCGATCGATTTACAATCTAGTCACTTCGAGACGTCACCTCAAATGAGTGACTAGGGACAAAACATTAAGTTCATCCTGTTTACTTGAATTGGGTTCAACTTTTCTTTCAACCAATTCGGATAAACAAAGTATTAAAGTTTTTTTTTTTTTTTTGGTACCAATGTAAGAATTTTATAAATCAATCAAAAGTCAATTACAACTTAAAACTAGGCTCCTAAACATGACTCATCTAAGCATAAAAAGCCTAATTACATCAACTTCAATTCTCTACACCAATTAATATCCCTATTTGAGATCTTCCCAAGCTTAACATTTAACAGCCTCAATCTCATATCACTTCTAACTTGATCCACCAATGTCCCTGGCCGAGTAACAAAGTGGTCCATCCTGCAGACATTCCTAGTTCTCCAGATACCATAATGCAATGCTGAGATTAGAGCCCAACAAACCTTCCTCTGAAAACCAGTTTTGTTCCTCATGCTAAGTAGTCTGTCAGCTTTGTAGAAAACCTGAGCATTAACCTGAATCCAAGGAGCCATTAGGTTATAGCAATCCTTTGTGAACTTACATTCAGCAAACAAATGTTGATGATCCTCATTTTGCTCCCCACATAATAAACACAGTCTATCATTATCAATCCCCATTCTATGTAACCTATCTTTGGTAAGCAATCTGCTCTGCCACATTAACCAGCTAATGAAGCAGTGCTTAGGCGCATTCAATCTGTTCCAAGCAATCCTGCACCAACCCTTCCTGTCTTCTACATTGCTCTGTAGCCAAGAGTAACCATTAGCAATAGTATAAGGCTTGTCTGCACTCATCCAATCTTCCCTAATCAGAGCAGGCAGCATCATAGTCTTCACTTCATATATCTTCCTCCATGCCCAAGAGCTGTAATTTGAGGGGGAGTATGTTTGCCAATTCCTGCCTTTAAGGTAGACTTTGTCTATCCATTTGATCCAGAGGTGGTCCTTCTTCAGAGCTATCCACCACACCAACTTTCTTACAGCTGCACAGTTCCAAACTCGAGCATCAACCAGCCCTAACCCCCCATAATCCTTTCCTTTGCATAAACAATTCCAAGCCACTAAAGGAGCCTTTGAGTAATTCTCAGCACCTTCCCAAAGGAAATTCTTGCACAAAGCTTTCAGTTTATCCAGCACACCCACAGGTAACACAAAGATTTGTGCCCAATAGTTCTGAACTGTACTTAGTACAGATTTGACTAATGTGAGTCTGCCAGTGTAAGAAATCTTTCTCTTATTCCATCCTTTGATCCTGGCAGTCATCTTCTCCACCAAAATATTACACTCAACCTTTGTAATTCTCTTATGAGACATAGGAACCCCAAGGTATCTAAAGGGTAGAGAACCTTTCTTGAACCTAGTATGTTCCAAAATCAGCAGTTCAGTGTCATGTTTTACCCCATTCAACAGAATGTCAGACTTGTCATTGTTGATATGCAAACCAGAGGCCACAGAGAAGTGTTTAAACCCCTCCATGATCAGAAAAATAGACCTCAAGTCTCCTTTACAGAAAATTAAAAGGTCATCAGCAAACATCAAATGATTAAGCCTCAAGCTCTTGCATAAGTGATGGAACTTGAACCCCCTTGTTTGACTTACCACATTCATTAATCTACTCAGGTATTCCATACACAAAGTAAAGAGAAGAGGAGACAAGGGGTCACCTTGTCTAAGACCTTTCTTACCAGGAAAGAAACACTGAGCACCTCCATTAATTACCAGAGAATAGGAAGTAGTAGTGATGCATTGCATAAGCATTTTAATGCAATGCTCAGGAAAGTTAAGATTTAGTAATACCTGCTCCACAAAGTCCCACTCAATAGAATCATAAGCCTTCCTAAGATCCACCTTGATTAAGCATCTAGGGGAAGCACCTGGACGTGCATACAACCTGATGAGATCCTGTCCAATCAGAATATTCCCCATAATGCTTCTACCCTTTATGAAGGCAGCTTGAGCAGGGTTAACAATCTCAGGAAGAACAGAACTCAACCTTTGACACAACACCTTAGCAATGATCTTGTATATAGTATTACAACAAGCTATAGGTCTAAAATCTTTCACTGTAACAGGATTATAAATTTTGGGAATCAGGACAAGGTTAGTGCAATTAATCTGCTTCAGAAGCTTACCTGATCTAAAAAAATCCTTAACAGCTCTGCACACCTCATTTTGAATGATATCCCAGCTGGTTCTGAAGAAGCAACTACTATACCCATCAGGCCCTGGACTCTTGTCCCAAGGGATTGAAAACAGAGCATCCTTAATCTCATCAGATGTTGGAATCTGACACAACAATGGCCAGTCCTCAACCATCACCCTTGGTCCAGATTGCATAACTCCATGGCTGAAGCCCTCAGTCTGCCCAGCCACTCCTAGAAGTTGTATATAATACTGCTCAAAAGCTTTAGCAATCTCATCAGGATTGGTATAACTAATGCCATCAATACCATCAATCCTAAACACTTTGTTTTGCATATTCCTCTGCTGGATAACTCTATGAAACATGGCTGAGTTTATATCCCCCTCCTTAACCCATTTACATTTGGCTTTTTGCCTCAAAAAATCCTCCTTAGCTTGTTTGAGGAGTAAATAGCTATTCCTTGTCTGATATTCAATATCCATAAGAGTAGGACAGGATGGGTTGGCTTGCAAGTTCCTTTGACTCACCAAGAGCAACTCATATGCCACATCTGAATTCCTTTCAATATCAGAAAAGAGTTCCTTGTTTAACCTCTTCAGACTCCTCTTAAGTCCTTTGAGTTTTTTCACCACACAATACATTGGAGTCCCAGAAACTACTACTTGCCATCCATCTTGTACAATCCTCCTGTACTCAGGAACTTTACACCACATATTATAGAATTTAAAAGGTTTAATTCTGGGTACACTTACAGCTCCTTCCTCAATGATGCAAGGACAGTGGTCAAAATCCCCAACAGGTCCATAGAAAGCATATTGATTAGGCCAGGTTCTGATCCAAACCTCATTCACCAAAACTCTATCAATCCTACTAAAGACCCTAGTACCACTTGGCTGCTTATTATTCCAAGTGAAGAAAGCACCAAGAGTCTTCATATCCTGCAGGTCACTCAGATTAATGGCCCTTTGAAAAGGAATAATCTCAGCATCCCTAACAGGTAATCCAATCTTCTCACCAGCATACCTTACATTATTAAAGTCACCCAAAACAATCCAAGGGTAGTTATTATTCATCCTAATCATATCCTCCCACAGTCCAACTCTCTCCTCAGGTTTATTAAAACCATAAACAAAAGTACAATGAAACAAATCAGCTTCTCCTAGCCTATTTACTCTGAGATGAACATACTGTGCATTCATCTCCAAAGTAAACACCTGCAGGATTTGAGACTTCCACAGTACCCACACCCTACCACCATTATGATAATCATGATTAGTAACATAAGACCAACCATTACACACATTACTAACTACCTTATTTAGAGAACTAGATTTGACCCTAGTCTCTAGGAGCCCAAACAACTCAATGTCATTCTGATGCAAATACCATTTAATGTAATTTTGTTTATCCATGTTGTTCAGGCCCCTAACATTCCATACTCCCATTCTATTCATTTGGAGAGGAAGGCCCTACCTCTCCACCTCCTTTATCCACTTCTAGAGCAGACATACCCACAACATTATTGAATTTAACAACAAAATCCTCCTCATGTCCACCTGGAATTCGAGTCTCATGTCTAGTCATTTTAGTGATTATTCTAGCAGGAGTAAACAAAGAGCTATAGCTCATATTCATTGGTGTATTAGCAGGAGTAACTTCAATCTCCTTCTCCTTCTGAGCAGATTTCACTACCTCAACAACCTGCTGAAGTCTAGTTAAAGTAGGAAAATTAACAGGATCCAGCAGTACAGGAGGGTTTTCTTTCCTCTTCCAAACTTGTTTTGGCTGAATATTCACAGGTTTGATAGGTGCAGAAGACTTCCCCTTTTTACACACCTTTGCAGAGTGCCCCATCCCATTATAACTTGTACAGGTGATAGGGACCCAATCATACTCCACCAGCACCGTAACCTCCTGACCCTTCTCATCCTCAAACTATTTTATCAGGAAATGTTTGATCAACCTGAACCTCAACTAAAACCTTAGCAAATCCCAGGAGATTCCTACTCAGAGTGAGTTCATCCACCCTGACATACTTTCCTATCAAGGATTTTAACTTCTCCAAGCAAGCATTACCCCAAAATTTCAAATCAAGTCCCATCAATTTTACCCAAATAGGCACATTCTTAACCTGGACTTTGGACATTTTCACATCTGCATCCCAAGGTCTTAGAATCACTGGTTTCCCATCAAATAACATAATACCTCTATCCAGAACCAATTTTTGATGTTCATTCGTTTCAAATCGAATCACAAACATCCCATTAGGAAGAAAAGCTATCTTCGATATAGTATAATTTTTCAGTTCTCTCCTAATATATCCCTCCATTACCATTCTAGGTGGATTCGCCCCCATAACATAGCCATACACAGCAGTATTCCAATAAGCAATTTCCTCTTTAACATCATCAATTGAAATCTTGAGATGATTACCTTTACTGGAAGAGGATTCATCCACATGTTCAGCTATTGGTGCCAATTTCCCCTCCTGAGCACTACCATTAACCGTTTTCTTCTTCCTAGAACCAACAACTTGCCATTCATTCACTCGCGTATCATCAGTTCCAACCTCAGAATTAAGCTCATTGATTTTATTCGAAACAGATAGTCGGGCCTCATTCAATACTGTGTTAACATCCATTATTAGTTACTAAAAGTTTAATACAATACTATATGAGAGTAGTAATTGATATTTGGAAAATTTTAGTCAAACTAAATAAGGAGTTTTTAATGAAACTCTAACAATGAATGCGATTATCTAATATTTGGAAAAATTGATATGCTATCAATAATTTCATATCTCATAATCTCCAGGAATTCAGGTACATATTTCAATCTCCATTGAAATGACATGACTATCATGTTCAGCCTGCAAAAGGCATGGCTAATGGATTAGCAATACTTGCATCTTTCCCATCGTTCTGATTGCTATTTCTCTTTGTCTACGTAATCTCATATTACATAAAACTTTCTGAGTACGTGTCTAGGTTTGAATCTAGACTTAGGACTCTTGTCCTAAAGGTAGCTCCCACTGTTTTACCAGTATAATGGGATAAGATATACAACTATATGAGCTACTTTCATATGCATCATCATATGACGCAATGTACTCCATTTCCGTTGTCAAATCCGCAATGATAAACTGCCTGGAACACTTCCAGCGGATACATGACATTTATATTTGAAAATGTCACTCCTACTTGGAACCTTTCCAATAGTCTTTTCTGCTTGGAACTCTTCCAACAGATAAATCTTCTATAAAACACAGCCAACTCGTGATTTCAAATCACTTTGGTCAGTTTGGAAACTGAAGTCTGTGTAACCCTTACACGCAACTCATTTTAAACTCCAAATACATGGAACATATCTTTTAGTCCTTCGCAAGTACAAAGGATGTTCATTATGGCTATCAAGTGACTTTCACTTGGATTTGATTGCAAATGATTCATCATGCTCAAAGCATGCGAAATGTCGGATTGAGTATACATCACAACGTATATAATTGATCCCTCAGCGGAAGTAAAAGGAATCAATTATCATGTGTTCAACTTCCTTGAACTAGTCAAAGATCTTATCAATATAAGAATTTTGACTCAACGCTAATATCCTTTTAGATTTATCTCCATAAATCCAGATATCTAAAAAATGTATTCTACTTCTCCAAAATCTTCCATCATTTAAAATGATCAATATGTCTCCACATATAAGACTGATGAAAACCATTTTACTCCCACTAAACTTCATGTATTCAACATAATTCCTCGAGATATCGAGAAATATATTATGACATGATTGACACACCAATTCCAACTCTTTAGTGCTTACTTAAGACATCCTCTTAAGCTTGCAAATTAACTTAGGATAGTTAGGATCTACAAACCCACAGGTGAATATAAAATATACAACCTCTTCTAGAATCGTATTCAAGAAGGTGGTCCTTGAGGTCCAATTGACATCATACTATTAGGATATGCTTTAATCGCTAAGTATATTCGAATGGATTGAAGAATTAAGGTTAGTGCAAAACTCTTTGCCTACCCATTTATCTTTGAAAACATTGTAATGTTTATCCATGCAAATTTCGATCTTAAAAATCAATTTACATTGAAGAGGTCGTACTTCTTCAAGTAAAATTTACCAGGTCACATACCTGACCAACATGCATGGAGTCCATTATGAATCGCATGACTCTAAGCCATAGTAAGAAGTTGGGACTAGAAACAGTCTTTTATAAGTCACGAATTAGAATTCATCACTACACCCGACCTCTTAGGTTCCGAAGAAACTACTACTGAACAAGCACTGAGGAAACTTTTTTCGGACCATTTGCTTAGTTTTGTGGCTCTTGAAACATTTTCTCCCACTCTGTCTTATCAAGAAATAATCGTATTTTTATTGAAAGACAGCATCACGAGTCACAAACGCTTTGTTCTCGTGGTCAATGTAGGAATATTGAGCACTTGTTTCATTCGGATAACTTATAAATTAGGTACGCTACCTATCCATATCGTATATGAAATAAAATCCGACTGTTATAAATGTGCTTTGATATGGTGGGAAAAGAAATAGCAGACAAAATATTAAGATTCCAAGGTTAGTCAAATGACTCATTTTGACTTTACAAAGACAAAACCATATCGTATAAGGTTCTGTTTTTCTATGCAACAACACCTTATCTCATAATGTGTGTTAGAGAAATTTAACACGTGAAACTATTTCTCAATACTTTTGGTGAAAATCAAAGTCAATACTTAGATATTTATAGTTACGATTTACTCGTAAGTCCTTGTCTAATACTCTTGGTGATTAACTACTTCACATTGAAGCTCTTTGAACTTTTCAAAGATTTCTCATAGCACCTCATTAAGTAGAATCAAATATAATATCTACTTAAATCGTTGGGAAATAAAGTGAAATAGTCATAACCATCTCTGGTTGTGTTTGTTATTGGACCACACATATTCTAATGTAATAGGGCCAATAACTCACTAGTTCGATTTCCTTTTTAAATAAAAAAGGGCACGAATCATCTTGCCTTGAATACAAGATTCGCACGCACCATAAGATTCAAAATCAGATGGTTTAGGGATAGTTGTCAATACTAGCCTCTTAATGTGCTACACAATCCAGAATTAAGATTAGATTAGGGTCACCAATTTTGAGCCTTTTACAATCTATATGACAAGTAATTACTAGTTTAGGTCAAAAATATAATTACCTTTGATTGGTATGGGATAACCATGGACCAAGTAAAGGCAAAAAAAGGATACAACGCTTGTTCCATTCACAAAAGTGAAACACTTGTGTCGTACACTAAAGTGGATACTATATTCTTTATTTAGAGGTCATGTACATAATAACGTTTATTAAAGTATACCTCTAAATCCAAAACTAGATTGATCATATTATAACTTTTATATGTCTCTATAGAAATAAAACTACAATAGTTATATTTCCCTTGTAGGTAGACATTTAATCATGGTTAGTTGTAACACCCGGAAATGTACCCTATTTTTCTAGTAGAAATATTTTTACGGATACTTTTCAGCAAATTTAAGTTTTAATTTAGAATTTAATGTTTCGAGTCGAATTTAGAATTTCCGAGTTCGTATTTGGAATTTCCGCGAGATTCCATGAGAATCCCGTCTTAAGCATCTTTGACTTTTTTTGACTTTTAAGTCGTCTTTGACTTTTCTTGACTTTTGAGTCGTCTTTGACTTTTCTTGACTTTGAGTCGTCTTTGACTTTTCTTGACTTTTGAGTCGTCTTTGACTTTTCTTGACTCTTTGAGTCGTCGACTTTGACTTTCGTTGACTTTTCCGACTCACCCTTTACTTATACTCCCTCATACTCCTTAACCTATTTCATTAACACAAACACCAAAATCATTCATTCTTCCTCATCAAATCACCAAAACCTAAACCCCTCTTTGATCCGATCTTATAATCATCATACCGCATTCGTTTCTTGTCGGAATTCACGTAAGTTCGTCTTATACTTCCCCTCTTAGCTTCCTCTATCCGTATTAGTAATAAAATTACCGTCTTTCTCACTTTTTAAATTATCCGTCTTTCTCAAGGTGGATGATATTCCTCTTTTATTATCTAATTGTTTGTAGGTGGAGACTAGGAAAGCTTAGTAACCGTTTAAAGACGCGTACAGGTAACGGTGAAGGGTTACTCGGTATCATTTACGTGTTTTACATGATTTCCATGTTAGAATTCGTATTTAGAATACAATTAGAAAGCTTAGAAATTATGATTTTGATGATGATTGTTGTTAGTTGATGATTGTTGATGATGAATATTGATTGTTGTTAGTTGATAGAAGTAAATTATGAAAATTGGAAATGATAGAAATGGTGTTGTTGTTCTCGGGTGGACTCGTGCAAATTCACAGCACCGACCCTTTTTCGTAGAATGATCATATCTCCTTTGTTACTTGTTTGTTTTGGGCTTGTGACCATTCGTTGGAACCGTAAGAGGATAAGCTATCACCTCGACTTGGAATTTCTGCATTTCCATATCTAGAACTCTAGTTATGACAGTTTGAAGTGAATCCTTGTTTAAGTTAGTTTCCAAACTTGTTGTTTTGGAGAGTTATCTATGTTTCTTATTTATTATGCTTCTTAAACTTGGTCTAATGCTTGGGTATCATGTATTGATTCATGTTTTGATATATGATATTTTCCTTCGCTTGTATCACATGTTTTGTGACGGTTTTTGCTATGTCCCACTTTGAGTCGTTTTTACAAATGTTACGGTTTGAGCACTATTTTGTCTTGTGCTTTATACTCTCATTTCCTTGGCTACCTTCCCGTTCGTAAGGCTGGAATGTCGGAACGGAGAGGTATCCTACTGCTTAATTGCATGTGTTAGTGGGCATACGACGACGTTGTTGGGAGTTGAACGCTATGCGTTGTTCGACCCGGCCGTCAAATGTTGTGTACTTGCGAGGTGGTGTTATTTGCATGTAGCTTACCGCATGTTATGAGGCTTGAGCTGTTTTTCCGCCTCTTTCGTGAATTGATCTACCGAATTTGGGGTACTCGGCATATATATTGTAAGACCGAGTCTTGGATGCGAAACGTCATCGCGTGTCGAATCGGAACATGATTTATTCCGAGAGTCTGGCCAGGTTTAGACTAGGACCGTATTATTATCGTCGTCCTACCAGGAGGAAATTAGTCTACATATACGAAATGTCATCGTGTATGAGTTGAGGGAAATGTCATCCGTGAATGCCTTTTAATCATACTTGCCATGTACACGATGCTAGTGCGTTTCATTTACCGTGAGAAAGGTCGTCTTTGTGTCGTCGTTCTTTGAATGCGTGATTTCATGATATTATTCATGATCATTGCATGATTGGACACCGTCAAGGTCTTGGTTCGTGAATGGATGATAATATGTTGTATTTATTGTGATCATCGCATGACTTGACGTGGTTTGTCTGTCGAGTCTCAATCTTATCAATCTTATACCGCTAACGGTGAGATGCAAGCCCTAGTGAGCGTATTCGATTGCCTAAGAGTGTCTTTCCCGAGTCTTGAATAACATGATGGATTCGGATTGTATACCATATGCTTTTATCATTATCTATAGAATTGCCTATCTACTCTTATCGTATCTCGCATGTATATCTATATATGCATGCTTTACTTTTGTATTTCCTTATATGTACGTTTAATGTGATATGGCTGGGAGAACCCGGAGTTACTCCCCACTGACTGTGGCGTTCATGTTTTTCATGGATGAACAGGTTGCTTGATTTGGATGGCTTTTTGCTTATGCTATTTTGGGTTCGGGTGTGAGCTAGCGGGCGTTGTCCCTGGATGAAACACCTCTAGACGTTGTTTAGCTAGTTGCTAATTACTTTGTCTTTTGTTAACACTTTGAGAGACTACGTCTCTTGTGGTATTTTTATTTAGTTTGTAATATTTTGACACTCCTCGTATTTTTCTATCTTGCATGTATAAAGGTTTTTAAAATACCGTATTTTCCGCTATATAATTCACATGCTTGTATGTTTTATATTTCCGCATTCGCGAGGGTTGTCACAGTTGGTATCAGAGATTTATCGCTCCCGACGCACACACGTGAACCCTAAACTTAAACTACTTGACCTTGAAATAAAAAATGAGAGATGGGTAGAAATTAAGGACTTTACTTGGTAGTCTTTGGTGTACTTGATGTTTGTTAGGTTCTAACTTGTTTGTTGATTGTGTTGAGTGATGTTTTGTTTGTTTGTATCTACCGTCTTAAGGTGGATTATTGTGTTACCTAGAAGAAATATCCTTTACCGAAGATTGAAGATTGACAAGCCTAATTGAAGTGTATTTCTTCCTCATCTATGATTTCTCTCGTCCTTATTGTAGTATGCTCTCTTCCTTCTATCTAATTGCTTCTTTCTCTTCCAACTTGTTTGCCTCTTGGAAAATTACTCTTGTTACCTTCCTCTTCTTTATCAATTTGTACCATCAACTTCCTTATGTGTCCTTTTGTGGTCACCCTACCCTTTTGTTTGTGGCATATTGTTCTTGATCGGAAGAATTTTAGACTTTGTGGAATATTGGTGTTTGTTAAAATGAACTTGTGATTTGAGGAAAATGGTATAGATCTAATTTCACTCTATAGTGGTGAGAGTTGGTATCCTTAAGGAAAGGTAGTAAGATAGTTTGATGATTTTAATGCTTGATGCTTGTCATGACTAATGTGTGGATAGTTCATGATATTTGATGGTGTAAGGTTGAATGAGTGGGCTAAGACTTCTTAACCCATTAGCGATTTAATCTTTTGAATTTAGGAGTTTGAATGATGCCTTGAGTTGTAAAATGCTTTTGAGACTAAGTGACTTCTTGTGGATTTTAGTTTGTGTGTTTGTGAGTATACGCTTGGTGGAAAAGTACTTGACTATAATTCTTGGATTCAGAATTTTGATCTTATATCATGGTATCGGAGACTTGGTTGAGGTAGTAAGTCGTTATGATAGACTAAACCATGTTACTTAAGGATTTTGGCATCAGTGGAATCTGATTAGATGAGGTATGTCGGTGATGCCTTAGGATGTTGATGATGACGTTTTGTATGGTGTTTTACCTTGTTGGCCATAGGAGTTGAAAAGAGATTTGTATGAAGAATTCCTTGTTAGTCTTTTAGTTTTTGAAACCTTTGAGGTTGTGTTGAATATTTGAGCTAAAGGAATGTTATTATACTTGAGTTACAATTCCGCAATTGGGATTCCGTGCTATATGAAAGTATGGATGAATTGGGTTGTAATCGATTTGTTAAATCTTGGGGTACCTTACTCCGATGATTTGTGGTACGAGGTCCCTTGTAAGAGACCTTTGTTATTGAGATGATTTGCTTTGCTATCGCTCTGAGTTTAAAAAGGGAATTTTGTGGATTAAACTTTAAACCTTTACTCGTACCTTTATCCCTTTCTATTTCTTTTCATGCAAGTTTCTTCTAAGCCCGATTTCTAAGAAATTGTTTTCTCTTATCTTTTCCTTTGCTTGGCCATCTTCATGGCTATATCTATCCAATATCTAGCTTTTGGCTCCCTGCCTCTAGCGTTCCTCTAACTTTCGTCTGATCTTAGCGCGTTCGTGTTTCCATCGAAATCTCCTATCGTTTCCAATGTCATGGTGTCATTGTCTTTCCTCTGGTGAGATGATTAGGTTGTTAGCTAGCTTCGTGTTGATTTTGATCATGAATAGGATTTGGATTTAAACCTTAGGATGAATCTGTTGGTGGTATTGTACTCTCTTGGTGACTTCATTTATTGAGCTTGCTAGTGTGGTGCTATTTTGGGAATCAAGTTGAGCGAGATGATATTCGTTGTTGTAGAGTATTATATCGGTTGCTTGGTATGTCATTTGAGAATTTTATGTCTCTAATTGGTGGATTCTAAAAGAGACTTTGCATTAGGGAAATTGAGCCGATACCCTAAGTTTGAGGAGTATTGTCATAAATGAAAGTCGATTCATTTTGAGTTTTAGATGAATTAGTTGATTCGAATGGTGGTCTGATTGCCAAGTAATGGATCATTTGTGATTTGGGATTAGTAACTCTCTTTTATTCTTAAGGAATCATAGTTTGAAATTGAGAAATGTTCGTTGCAAGCTTTTGATAGTGAGTGCTCATTTGTTATGGATTATAGAGATAGATTGGTGAACCCATTTATCTTGAGAATTAGTAACCTCCATAGTTTGCATTTGTGACTATTTATATTTGAGGTTTCAGGCGTAGTAATGATCGAATTAAGGATGTTGGTGTATTAAAGAATTCTTATAAGCGATAATGGATTGTGGATTTTCCCTTGTCGTGAGACTTTGGATGAGACTAGTTGGTTCTTAGATAATTATGTTTGGTTGCGTGGATTGTGTTTGGATTTTCGAGGATGAGAAAGTTCATTGTAAATTTAGAATAAGGAGTTTGAAGTAAATTGGATTAAAGGATTTCATGGTAAGTCCTTTACTTTGTGGTTGTTAGCGATCATGTTTCCCTAGATATAAATATTTTGTTGGTGGTTTCTAATAAGAGTTTTGATGGAGCTAAGAAGATTAGAGTGCGTAATAAATCTTTCATGTGGATTGTTAGTTGCGGAGTCTACCGTGCCGATTGACCTTAGAAGATTCTAGTTGGATTGGAATAATTGGGATTTGTTACTCGAAGTTTCGTGATTATGGAATATTTTTGTAGGAATTCTGATGATTTAAAATGATGAGTTGCAATTGGGTAAATTGTATACTCTTGAGGATTTGGTTTATTAGTAGAGTAAGTGATGTCGTGTTCTTATAGATCTTCTTGCCGACTTTATCGTGATCTTCCTATTCCTAAGAGTTCAATTTGTTTCGTTTTTGCGTGTTTTGTATATATTTTGTTATCGTGATTTGTGAACTTTATGTTCGAGTCGCTCTATGTACGTGTAATGTCGTGTTATTTTGAGTTTATCTTTGAGAAAACTTCAAATTTCCATATTATATTTCAAATTCAACGTTTCAAAGAATTCTAAAGATGGTTTGTGTTCCCTCTTTTTGGAGAAAATGGATTTCTTTTACTTTTATATTTGGATTTTGCGTATGGTTGGATGTTTGCACTTGTTATTGGAGACGTCTGATAACTAGTCCTGCACTGACTAACGTTGTTTTGAATTTCGATTTCACTATTTCGACTTTAATTTGATTTGGATAATTTGAGTTCTCGTTCGCGACGAACATTCTTGTGATCCGTAAGTAAGTTTCGCACTTATGAAGAATTTTCCTTAAACCATTTTCGAAATGAACCTCGTTTCATAAATATTCCCCTTATAAGAGTTTTCGTATTAATTTTGAAAACCGATTCTTGTCCTTGATACTTTTGTTTTCTACTCTCAAGTTTCGAGGACGAAACTTTTTAAAAAGGTGGGGTGATTGTAACACCCGGAAATGTACCCTATTTTTCTAGTAGAAATATTTTACGAAATATTTTCAGCAAATTTAAGTTTTAATTTAGAATTTAATGTTTCGAGTCGAATTTAGAATTTCCGAGTTCGTATTTGGAATTTCCGCGAGATTTCATGAGAATCCCGTCTTAAGCCGTCTTTGAACTTTTGAACCGTCTTTGACTTTTCTTGACTTTTGAACCGTCTTTGACTTTTCTTGACTTTTGAGTCGTCTTTGACTTTTCTTGACTTTTGAGTCGTCTTCGACTTTTCTTGACTTTTGAGTCGTCTTTGACTTTTCTTGACTTTTGAGTCGTCTTTGACTTTTCTTGACTCTTAAGTCGACTTTGACTTTCGTTGACTTTTCCGACTCACCCTTTACTTATACTCCCTCATACTCCTTAACCTATTTCATTAACACAAACACCAAAATCATTCCTTCTTCCTCATCAAACCACCAAAACCTAAACCCCTCTTTGATCCGATCTTATAATCATCATACCGCATTCGTTTCTTGTCGGAATTCGCGTAAGTTCGTCTTATACTTCCCCTCTTAGCTTCCTCTATCCGTATTGGTAATAAAATTACCGTCTTTCTCGCTTTTTAAATTATCCGTCTTTCTCAAGGTGGATGATATTCCTCTTTTATTATCTAATTGTTTGTAGGTGGAGACTAGGAAAGCTTAGTAACCGTTTAAAGACGCGTAAAGGTAACGGTGAAGGGTTACTCGGTATCATTTACGTGTTTTACATGCTTTATATGTTAGAATTCGTATTTAGAATATGATTTGTAAGCTTAGGAATTATGTTATGGATGATGATTGTTGTTATTTGATGATTTTTGATGATGAATATTGATTGTTGTTAGTTGATAGAAGTAAATTATGAAAATTGGAAATGATAGAAATGGTGTTGTTGTTCTCGGGTGGACTCGTGCAAATTCACAGCACCGACCCTTTTTCGTAGAATGATCATATCTCCTTCGTTATGCTTGTTTTGGGCTTGTGACCATTCGTTAGAACCGTAAGAGGATAAGCTATCACCTCGACTTGGAATTTCTGCATTTCCATATCTAGAACTCTAGTTATGACAGTTTGAAGTGAATCCTTGTTTAAGTTAGTTTCCAAACTTGTTGTTTTGGAGAGTTATCTATGTTTCTTATTTATTATGCTTCTTAAACTTGGTCTAATGCTTGGGTATCATGTATTGATTCAGGTTTTGGATATATGATATTTTCCTTCGCTTGTATCACATGTTTTGTGACGGTTTTTGCTATGTCCCACTTTGAGTCGGTTTTTACAAATGTTACGGTTTGAGCACTATTTTGTCTTGTGCTTTATACTCTCATTTCCTTGGCTACCTTCCCGTTCGTAAGGCTGGAATGTCGGAACGGAGAGGTATCCTACTGATTAATTGCATGTGTAGTGGGCATACGACGACGTTGTTGGGAGTTGAACGCTATGCGTTGTTCGACCCGGCCGTCAAATGTTGTGTACTTGCGAGGTGGTGTTATTTGCATGTAGCGTACCGCATGTTATGAGGCTTGAGCTATTTTTCCGCCGAGGTGGTGTTATTTGCATGTAGCGTACCGCTTGTTATGAGGCTTGAGCTGTTTTTCCGCCTCTTTCGTGAATTGATCTACCGAATTTGGGGTACTCGTCATATATA
>JAIUZE010025529.1:0-25176 GCA_022085475.1 Heliosperma pusillum | reverse complement strand
TGATGGATTCGGATTGTATACCATATGCTTTTATCATTATATATAGAATTGCCTATCTACTCTTATCGTATCTCGCATGTATATCTATATATGCATGCTTTACTCTTGTATTTCCTTATATGTACGTTTAATGTGATATGGCTGGGAGAACCCGGAGTTACTCCCCACTGATTGTGGCGTTCATGTTTTTCATGAATGAACAGGTTGCTTGCATGGATGACTTTTTGCTTATGCTATTTTGGGTTCGGGTGTGAGCTAGCGGGCGTTGTCCCTGGATGAAACACCTCTAGACGTTGTTTAGCTAGTTGCTAATTACGTTGTCTTTTGTTAACACTTTGAGAGACTACGTCTCTTGTGGTATTTTTATTTAGTTTGTAATATTTTGACACTCCTCGTATTTTTCTATCTTGCATGTATAAATGTTTTTAAAATACCGTATTTTCCGCTATATAATTCACATGCTTGTATGTTTTATATTTCCGCATTCGCGAGGGTTGTCACATAGTCGTCGTGCGAATCATTATTATATGCATTGAATACATTGATGAAAACCATAATAGGTATCTAATACCCAAAAATTGCATTTAGCAAAATAAATGTCGATCATATAGATATTATGGGTGAAAATAGTACACCCAATTTCTAACTCTTTAGAAAACTCGGGGAAGATTCTTTTCTTGTGTCCTACACTGTAAATTAGAATCGTCAAAAGTTGGGTTCGACACCTTGCTTGGGTTTTGACTTTACTATTCAAAATAGTCTTGCCTTTTTCCCTTGCCTTGTGCCAAACTCGTGCCAACCTACTCTTGCACCTCGTCTTAACAATTAAGAATATAAACATCATTCTTAGTGCTCCCACTCACTTTCATGAATCTCTACTTAGACAAGTATATTAGAATTATTGTGAAGACTATTCTTCATTTTATTCATGGTTTTACCTTCAAAAGGATAAACCTTTCATGAAGTGACTATGGTATTTGGTTATTCACGATTTTAAATAAATCGATTAACCTAGTCGTCCCAACTGATTTGGCCTCTTTTGAGGTAAGTCTCGATAAGGAGCATTATGACGACATACCAAAAATTAAAATATTTTTCGTTGGAGCGAAAAGATTGATGTACCATTGTTATGAGAAGACGTCACTAAAAATCAAAACGTTTTTGACTAAGTGTTACTTATTCATTTACTCTTCATAAGAGACATTTGCAATGGTGAATATGAGGATCAAAAGATAAAATTCATTTTGTCTTTAGCTACGGTGGTTTAAACGGAGATTGCAATCAAAATGCTACCGTATAAAATAATGGAAACCCTTTCCACGATTTGAACAGATTTACAAGTTCATAGAAGGATAAAATATATGTCATTTGCGCGTATAAAATAAATCTCAACGGAAAATAAACATTCATTGCTTATATATAATTTACTTGTAAAAACAATTTTAAACAAGTCACTCATATAATAACCCCTCACGAAATTACACAAGTGATTTCAAGACCCATCTTTAGACAAAAGTAGTCATCGCATGCTACCTTTATCTAAATATGGTAAGTCAATACTTGACTAATTCTACACTTAGAACTCTTGGTTGACGGATTTCAACTAAATCCATCTCCTAGTCCCAAGATAACGCTTATCTCGTTGAGTCCAATCCAATTTTGGCTTGTGATCGCATCACCCTACTTAGCCGAGGTAAAAAGGGACCCACGAGCGTGGTAGCCCTAAGGAACACAGGGTTCATAGGTGTTACTAATTGGTAAGGCTAAATCTCAATTTTTAAGTTATGTGAGAGGTCTTGTCAATTTTGTTATTAATTCCCTATAAGCGAACTAAGTCGGTGATTTTTGAATAACTTTGAATTGACAATCGAGAAATAAAGATGCATGTTGGCGATTTTGGCATGAGCGGAAAAATAAAGCAAGCAAATAATAAATCCTAGTATGGCCACCTAGCTAATCTAATTAACTAGTAGATTACAAAATCGGAAACCAACTCCTTGGCCCCTTGCCTCTTCATGGCACCGTCTTTTGGAACACCGACTTCGGGAATCTCCGTCTTTATAATAATTAATTACAAAAAGATACAAATAAAATTCCTATTATACATTTGATCTAAAAATGAAATTAAATTATTACAAACGGCGATACGAGATCGCAAATAAAATTACAACCGAATCGGTATTCCCTTACATTACGGGTAATACCGATTAAAATAATCTAGGCCATACTGGGTACAACTTGAATTAAAAATTATATAAATGACATTCATTAATTCAACAATAACAACATAAATAAAATTCTGTAAAAATCATGCCAAAATCGCCCTTAACACTTATCATGCTCATTCTAGGTCGGTTTTATGGATTTTATCGATTTTTACCCATTAAAAATCAATAATCAATACTTAAATCGCATTTAAGCTCAAACTAATTATCTAAACTGATTTAGAACTCAAAATTAGTCCTCACTAACTTTGTTTGTATTTAATTAGTTCGAATTGATCGTATTTGCTAAATATAGATGTTTAATCATAACATTTATGAAATAAACCCAAAATAAAATATAAAACTCATAAAAATTTGAAACCAAAATTTTTTTACATTTTGGAACATTTCCAGGAACTCTAAAAATCAGAAACATTTGCCCAAAAAGTTTGAATAAAGTTTATGAACAAATAACATAATATTCAACGGTTTTATCAAATAAAAACCATTAAATATAGTAAAATAGTGAAACAAATTATAAAATTTCACCAAGATTATATAAATCAGATTATAAAATGTACCAAAAATTTTCAAGACCAGAAAAGGAGGTTTTAATTTAGGATCATAATAATCTCACTTTATTCACTTTTATCTTATAAAAATCAATCATCATGCAAAACTTAATTAAAAGTCACGAAATTTTACACACAGTATTTAAAACATGCATGTGAGATCATATCAAAATTTCATGGCCAGAATCAACATGCAACTATTTTTAGTTAACTTTTAACATAAAACATGCATATTAACATGATTTAAAGGCCATAAATCAAAATAAATAGCAAATTAATCCCTAAAACCACCAAATTTGACCACAACCATTTTGAGGTCAGTAGGTATGCATGAAAATCAAAAATTTCGTGCAAACCAACTTTTAACACAAATTTTCAATTTTACCCAAGTTATCGTATAACTCGATTTTAATGCTTAAAATCGACATGCATGTAACAACCTGGCTCTGATACCACATGAAAGTCCTAGACCTTTAATTAGACTCCTCTAATTAGTTCATTAAATTACATTAAGTTAATGATTTAGGATCTAGTCATCATGCATGCAAATATAAAAGCATAAAAGAAAAGATAAGACCAAAACATCCTTACATTGGGATTTTTCGGTTCAATATGGGCACAATAAGAACTTCTTCTTATTGTTCTTGAGCATGAAATTAAGTGGATGATCCTCCAAAAATAACCTCCAAAGTAGAAGGTCTCCTTCTTGTTGCACCCAAGATTAAACCCAAATAGTCTTACCTTATTATTAACTAGATAATAAGTAAGATAAATACTACTAATATTATTGTATTACTACACTAGTAATATGTAGAGAATATTAGTATATATGAGAGTTTAGAGAGAAGTTGAGTATTTTAGAGAGATATGTCAAAACAAGTGAAAACAAGAAATAAGTAATGAACAACCAAAGTGCTCTATTTATGTCACTTTGGCCGGTCATCAACTCACCAAAAGAGGTGATTTTCTTCCTTATTTTATTCACATGCAAAGTGGTAGAGTGTAGTGTTAGTATGTAATGATTTTAGGTTACTATTAATGTCATAATC
This sequence comes from Heliosperma pusillum, assembly GCA_022085475.1. Lineage (NCBI taxonomy): Eukaryota > Viridiplantae > Streptophyta > Magnoliopsida > Caryophyllales > Caryophyllaceae > Heliosperma > Heliosperma pusillum. The sequence goes on along the minus strand of JAIUZE010025529.1, from coordinate 21,351 downwards.
ACATGTTGCTTGTGAGTATGAATAAGAGCAACCGTCATCACCAACCACTACATGTAAACCGGCCATGTGAGGCCTATTTTGATCCATTTTGATTTTTGATATTTGTCCCACAAATACTTATTAATCATATGCTTAATTATCTTGTATAATTAAGTGTTAATTTGATCATATAACAATTATATGATACAAATAAATGAATAATATGTACTTAACATTTTAAGTAATATTTTACCATTATATCAATATATAATGGGTCCCACAATGCTTAGTTAATTTATTTTACAACTCTTGTAAATATAATTAACTAATTACATCTACCTCAAAATATATGCATAATCTCAACTAATTTAATGAATTAACGGTTAATCACTAAATTAAATCATATTTAATCGTATTAAAATAAGACGTAAAATTTATTCAGTCAATTATCGTATAATTGACTAATAAACTTAAGTGTAATGAGTTCCTAACTAAATTTCAACTAACTAACTCACATAACTAAACGTATATCAAATATACGCAAGGGACTAATTAAACTGTATCATATACAAATAATTAGTATTCTATTTGGGTCTCATCCTATAGGTGTGACCTAAAGGGATCAGTTGATTACCGCCGTCATACGACAATAACGTCAAACTCTAGTCAGCCAAGCGTTACCGATTTACGTTAATCAACTGACGTGGAGTATCAAATATACTAATCATGCCACGTATATTCCAAATGAGATTTATTATATAAATGCACTATTGTGGAGGACACTTACTCCAACATATTCTAGCGAAGTGGTGGTGGTTGGACCCTTGTTGATCCAGGAGTCTATCGATCAGGTGAGACTAATTCGTGAAAAGTTGAAGGCAGCTCAGGATCGTCAGAAGACGTACGCAGATTTGCGTCGTAGGCCGATTGAGTTCGAAGTTGGCGATAAGGTTTTCCTTAAGGTGTCACCGATGAAAGGTGTTAAGAGATTTGAGATTAAGGGAAAGCTTAGTCCTAAGTATATTGGACCTTATGAGGTGCTCGAGAGAGTTGGGGAGGTGGCCTATAGGTTGGCTTTACCTCCGAATTTGTCGAAGGTACATGACGTATTCCATGTATCTCAGTTGAGGCGTTATCGTAGTGATCCCTCTCATGTTCTGCAAGCCGATGTGGTTGAGTTTGAACCTAATTTGACTTATGAGGAGATACCTATCCGTATTTTGGATCGTCAAGAGAAGAGGTTAAGAAATAAGGTGGTACCTTTGGTACGAGTTCTTTGGAAGAGTCAGAGGTTTGAAGAAGAGACTTGGGAGACTGAAGCTTCGATGAGGGAGAACTATCCGCATCTTTTTGAGTGAGGTAGTTACCCTATCCAGTTTCGAGGACGAAACTTCATTTTAGGGGGTTGGATTGTAACACCCTAGAATTTCCGCTATTTATTTTATTCGAATTAATTAATTATTTCTCGGAAATCCTTATTTTATTAGTCAAAGTTATACCTAATGTTAGTATAACTTCATTGTTGGGCCAAATCCTCCTTATTATTTCTTATTGGGCCTATTTTCTAAATAAACCCTAGTGCCCATTAGCTTCTCTATAAATACCAAGCTAAACCTAGCCTCCTTCCCTTTCTTTTATTTGAAAACCCTAAACCTAATTCTCTCCTCTCTTCCTCTCCTTTGTGCCGTGTGGGGGCTGCCTATTCCCTAGGGTTTCGTGCCCCTTGTTCCATATTTCTTCATCATTAATCATTAATCTTCGTCCCTAGATCGATCCTAGCCAATCTATTCTTCAATCGTTGTAAGTTTTATATTTTATTTCCATCTTTTCGTAGTTTTATGCGCTAGATTATTAATTAGGATCATTATTATTTTTGGCACGTGTTGATAATGATGGTGAAGGCTTCGTGGACAATCCGGAGGAAGATTGTTATATTCTAGAAGAAGATTTATCGTAGATTTTACGCTAAAAAGGTAACTAGGTGTTTTCCTTTAATTGTGTTTATAGAAAGTGAATTATTAACATGATATAATGATTGATTGTATGATTAATTAATTGTGTGGTTATTTATGCTTATGATTCACATGTTTAATTGCATTTAATATTTATGTTGTTATTTTATTTTCAATTATTTATTTGGTGTGCGAACTAGGGTTCAAATTGCGAACCCTAGCGCCGTCTTGGAGGCGCGGCCCCTAGGGTTGGCTGTGGCCTAGGGTTTTGGCTTCTCCTTGTGGGAGAGGCTAGGGTTTGCTTATGTTGAGAAATTAGGGTTTTGGTTTACATCATTAAGGTTATAGCTGAAGTTAGTATAACTTTGCATGTAAGCTACCCTAGTTATGCCTATTTGAGTTATAACTTTGAAAGTGACGTTATGGTGCGGTGTACTATAACAAGACTCGTTGTGGTGACATAGCGGTTTGTACCGTGGAGTCGACCCCTCGGTGATGGTGTTATAGAGGACTAACCTGTGACGGAAGAGAGTTATAGTTGATGATACTATAACCTCGCACGTATAAAGTTATAGCTTGAAGTTGCTATAACTTCACTAAAGTTGAGTGAAGGTTATAGCTGAAGGTACTATAACTTTGCTGAAGTTAAGTGAGGGTTATAGTTGATGATACTATAACCTGACAAGCTTAACTAAAGTTATAGGTGGTGTACTATAACTCTGCTGGAGTTAAGCGAAGGTTATGGTTGATGATACCATAACCTGACAAGCTTAACCAAAGTTATAGCTGAAGTTACTATAACTTCACTAAGGATAAGTGAAGGTTATAGTTGGTGGTATTATAACATTGAGTTGTTATATGCTTCTGTGTTTGGTGTTATGGTATCTTGAACTATAACATGACCGTTGAGGTGTAATGTTATAGGTCAAGATATTATAACCTTTGGTTATATGTGCTTGCTTATGTGTGGTGTTATGGTTAGTTGAACTATAATGCTATGTTTGCATATTATCTTGGCTACTCTCATTCTTTGAGGAGTAGAGCAGTCAGTTAAACTGTTCTTTGAGTTGAGTTTGGACAGTCAGTTAAACTGTTCTACTGAGTTGAGTCGTGATGTTGTTCACGCATGTTTTGTACAGTCAGTTAAACTGTGCATTTTTTGTTGCTTAGTTCGAATAGATGACGGTAGTATCAGTTAAATACTATCGGAATGAATCAAGAGCCGCCCTTCGGGGGTTTATTTGGTCTATGTTCGGGGGTGGCCAGAGACATCAGTTAAATGCTCTGGGTCCCGAGTGTCGTTCGATGTACAGTTAATGCATCGAGAGGTCTGGCCAGGTCTTAGGCATATAGGCAGTGGTGATACGCTATACATAGTACCGTGGAGGCAGTGGTGATACGCTCCACAACCGACAGAGGCAGTGGTGATACGCTCTGTCAAGTTAGAGGCAGTGGTTATACGCTCTAACAGGCGTTCGCTCTATTCGCTATGCTTTGTTGCTAGCATTGTGCCTTATGTTGCTATGGATCATGTGTCACTTTTGGGTCGAGTTAGTGTTCATGGTCTAGGGGTTTGTCTAGTTGCATTCATTTGGAAATGATGATGTCATGGTAAGTTTGGTTGCACGTCATATTGTATAAATTGCTTCACATGTCATTTATGATTATTGTCGGTTGTTATAGATTGTTATTAATTCAGCCTGTTGTAAACATGACTGGGAGAGCATCTAGTTACTCCCGACTGATTGTCGACCCCCATTCTCAGGTTGAGTTGGTTGCTGCTTGTCTGGATGTTGTGCTGGAGAGACTTGTGGCGAGAAGAATAATTTATTTAGGAATTTATTTAAGTTAAGGATTATCAATAATGTATTAGTTTAGTTTTGGATTTGAGTATCGATCCGGATTGGTCAGGTGTTTCCGCCACCTTGACCCTATTCATCTTTGTACTCTGATGGATTATTTATTATTAAGTTATTTCTTTTGTTTTTAAAAATCCGGGTTGTTACATGGCGTCCCATCGCAACAGGTAACCCACGCCTGTCAATGCCAGACCGCAGCATTAGACATCAAAATTCCCGCTCATCGCAACGAGCGAACTCAGTTCATTAATGTGCACATCTCCTGATATGGCTTACAATATTCAAATCTCAAATCCAAGAATCACAATCACAACCATCATCACAATCATAATATCATACAATCTCAATAATCAATCATAATCACAATAACAAGGCATAACCGTACTGAGTAGGAAAACCCTACCTCAATAGCACTTCCGACTCAACAACAACAAGGGCAAGTAGCTAGATCCGCTCCTCTACGAAGTCCTCACCTTACAATCATACACAATAATCTAGTATCAAAATCCATTCTCAATTAATCCTCTTCCCAACGATCACTCAGATTAGGGTTTCTAACATATTATTAAAAAATGCTAAACTGATTAAGGATGATAAACACTTACTAATGCGATTGATGTGGAAAGGAAGATTTCGAAAGCATAACAACAAGAAGTCCTTTCTTGTGGATGATTAGGGTGATTATGGGTGATTAAAAATGTGATTAAGGTAAACGCGAAAGGATTAGGAAACCATCGGATCTAATTTCATAACCCATAATCGCCTTAATCAAAACCGCGCAAAAACATGAACCCGACCGGAACACTCGGTCAAGTACGAAAGACACTCAGCCGAGTACAAGATAATTGACCGAGTGCTTGGATAACTCAGTCGAGTGCCAACTAGGCAGAAGTGTGCCTAAGATATACACCCAATTACTCGGTCGAGTACACCGAGTACGGCTTACTCGACCGAGCACCCAACTAACAAAATACATAGTATTACAGTTGTCTCATGTTAAGCTCCTTTTGAGTGTGAATATACTTTAGGCTCTTATAATTGGTGAAGATCTTGAAGGTCACTCCATGCATGTTATGCCTCTAAATCTACATGGCAAAAACCAGCGTACCAAGCTCCAAGTCGTGAGTCGGATAATTTTCCTCATAGGATTTCAATTGCCTCGACGCATAGCTTATCACCTTTACTCTTTGTTGGAAAAAAAACCCCAAGCCACACTTAGATGCATCCATATAAACCTCAAAACCTTCACTTCCCTCAGGCAATGCTAGGAATAGAGCCGTGGTCAAACGCTCTTTTAACGTTTGGAACGCTATCTCGGAGCTTTCGTCCCAACGAGACTTGTTTTCCTTCCGCATCAAAGCTATCATAGGTCGTGATATCTTCAAAAAATACTTCACAAACTTTCAATAATAACTAGCCAACCCCAAAAAACTACGCATCTCGACGACATTCTTCGGCACCACCCATTTAAACAACTCTTCAATCATACTTGGATCTACTGACACTCCATATTTAGATATCACATGCCCAAGAAATGCCACATTCTCAAGCTAAAATTCAGACTTAGAAAACTTCGCATACAATTAATTATCTCCCAAAGTTTTAAGACAATCCTCAAATGCTCTTCATGCTCCTTTCATGTGTTAGAATATACAAGAATATAATCAATGAACGCAACCACAAACTTGTCCAAGTACGGACTAAAAACACGGTTAATTAAGTCCATAAATACTGCCAGTGCATTCATCAATCCGAAGGGCATGACAAAAAATTCGTAGCGTCGATACCTAGTACGGATAACCTTTTTAGATATATCTTCCTAGCTCCTTGATTCTTATTTGATGATAATCGGACCTTAAATTGATCTTAGAGAACAACCCGACTCCACTCAATTGGTAAAAAAGACCGTCAATCCACGGTAAGGGATACTTGTTCTTCACCGTGATATGATACAATTCACGGTATTCAATGCACAACCGCATGCTCCTGTCCTTCTTTAGGAATAAAACCGGTACACCCCATGGCGACACACTAGGTCTCACGTACCCTGTCTCTAAGAGCTCCACCAACTATTTCTTCAACTAATAAAGTTCCTTAGGTCTTATGTGGTACGGTGCCTTACATATAGGCCCATTCCCGGCATAAACTCAACCCGAAATTGGCATCTCTCTTCGGCAGCAACACCAGAATTTCGTCCGAAAACACATCCTCATATTCGCCCACAACCGGTATCTCCGCCACCTTGGGATATTCAACTTTGGTATCCCGCACATGCCACGACATAAAGGAACAATCATTCCTCCACAAGGACTTACGAGTAATGGACGCACTTTATAAAAACCCCACTTACCCGCGAGCCTTTAAGTAAGACATTTCCAAGTAAGGTAGGAGTTAGGGTTTTGGTTTCCCGAGGTAGGAAGTAGAAAACTACAAATATAAAAAAGGTTTATATGAATATAACTTTTAAGTAAAATACAAAGTAGCCACATGCAACGTTTACAAATCAATAACTCGAAATCCAAAAACTGCGAAACTCAAAACTAATAATATATATAAAAAAATGTCGAGTCTAGATTGGGAACTGCATCCAATCCCGCGATCTAAGTCCAAATCAAGCCAAGCCAGTACATCTCATCATTTGTTAGACATCTACTAATCATTCGTCGGAAATATCGAATGGATCACGGTAGTTATAAATCACACAACGGTCATTTACATGTACATAATTAACATCATATGCAATCATAATACAATCATTACACATATATGGTGCCATCAATAAGCGCACCAACGATGCCATCAAGAAGCAGATCGTAACCACCAATCACGGTGCCATAAACAAGCACACCGTCATGACTAGGGCAAGTCGTATACACCATTGTCGTCCCGCAACAGGCCACCCCCAAACCCAAGTCATCACCACATGTCCATGGCGCGAACCATGAGAAGTGACCAATAGAATCTATGAAGCCGGTATCCCAAAACCGCTCCTTATAAACCACCACCTCCTAACACCATATCACAATATCACAAGGGATGAGCATCGGTCCAAACCCGGACCAGACCGAACCAATCCTGGCTGAAAACCCAAAAAAATAATTAAAATTGCAAAAATTATCACAAAACACCCAAATTTTGGTCTTGAATTAAAACATTCGGTCTTGAACCGGACCGAAATGGACCCATTTAGAAGTTTTTATTTTTTTAGTATATGATAATTAAAATTTAGTTTCATTAAATCAAAAAAATTACTTGATTAAAGTATCTTTAAAATAAATAATCATAAATATCACGTTTAATATTATTTGAAGATAAAATACTTGATTAATTTATAAAATTGCAAAAATTATCACAAAACACCCAAATTTTGGTCCATTCGGTCCAGATCGGAATTAATCGTTCTTGGACCGGACCCGACCGAAACGCGAAACTTCAAAAAGTGTGGACCGAGGACCAGATCTAAATGAATCTGATCCGGGTTCGGTCCGGTCCATTTTTTTGGCCCGGACTATAGCTTGCTTAACCTTAATCACAACATCATCCCAAACTCCATCAACATGTCACAATCATATCACAATACACATCAATCAATCATATACACATAAACCGAGTATGAAATCTTACTAGCGGTGAGCATATGTATTGCAGGTGTTTGCAAGAATTGACTTGAGTTGGATGCGGTTAACTAGCTAGTCATAATCTTTTTACATCTATTTTTATACTGAAGTATTTCAGTTTTGGATTGTAAATGTTGAATTTTGGGACGTTCATTTAAATTAATGCATTAAACCTGTTTTAAGATTGCATGGTTCATGCATACTACCTCGGAAAACCGAGGCCGTCGCGCCCTACCTCACTCGAGAAGGCCTTGCTTAAGACTCCCGGGTGAATGAGGTGTTACACGTTTCTCATAAGAATACAATCCGCCTCAAGTACCCATAAAAGTAAGAGAGTGATATTGATGCTTCTTAAAGGAGGCCGATAGCATGTGTTATTCGGTTCACAGAACTAGGGCCCAACAAGGTTTGGGCCTCATTTTGAAATAATTAGTCATACAGTTAAGTAAATAAGAAACGCTCAGCATTGTCATCTGGTGTCCATTGGCATAGCGGTAAGGGTGGGAAATATAACCTCCAGTCGAGGTATCCTCGAGGATGTAAATTTAGGCACTAGAGTTGGCAGTCGGGCCAATTGCACGACGAGCGGCACGGGTCCTGCCCGAGTCCAGCCCGACACGACACGAGCCCAGGGCAAAGTCCAGGTCGGCCCGGGTACGGCACGATGGGCAGGTATGCGGGCCACAGCCCGGCAAAATGCAAAATTCTCGTGCCAAGGCACGGCCCGGCAAAATGTAAAATTCTCGTGCCAAGGCACGGCACGGCCCAAGCACGGTGTGGCACGGCCCGAACCAGGCACGGCGGGCCAGGCACTGTGGCACGACAACGAGTCAAATGCATAGTTGCATATTATACTCGATACTCTTGTAATTTGTATTTTTTTCTCATTTCTATGTAACTTAAGATGTTTTTGAAAGACTAATCATTATTCCGTTGTTTTATAATAAAAGATTGGGGTACTTATTTTAACGACTGTCTCATCTAAATTTATAATTAAGTACATCAATATTTAGTTGAATACTTGAATGCGCATTATTAATTATGTAACTAATAAATTATATATTTTGGTGCAAATGTAAGCATATATTGATAATAAGGCCCATGACCAAACATTACAACATTCAACTTAGACTATTACATTCAATCACGCTGCAAAAACACAAATAAACTACATATCTACTCATCATATGAGCTCCTTAGCCCTACACCATATGTACTCCTCCTGTTTCATTTTCCTTAAGTCTAGTTGCATCAATCGATTCCTTGCCTGACTCTTGATCATCTGTAGTAAGCTAACATGTCTAATGACATACCCATCCAGCCTGCATTTGTTCATACACATCCAAATACCATAGTATATAGCTACTACCAAAGACCAGAAGATCTTCCTGATGAATCCTGAAGGCTGACTCATTCTAACCAGTACAACAGGTGCATATCCTCCCCTGGGGTTGATCTGAGTCCATTCTGTCAGACATTCATAGCATTTTCGTGCAAAGCAACAGTCCTGAAATAAATGTTGATGATCTTCAATATGATTCTCACATAAGAAGCAGCAATCCCTACCTGTGTAACCCATTCTCAGCATTCTGTCAAGTGTAAGCAATCTCTCTTTTATTGCCAACCAAAAAATGAAGCTGTGTTTAGGAATGTTCATTTTGTTCCACACAGTGCAGCTCCAAGAATCTCTAGGTGCATTATTCCCAGCCAGCCAATTGTAGCCCTTCAAGATGGTATATCTATTAGTCTCATCCTGCCAATTACCTGCTAGAAACCCATCCCTATAAGGTATTTGAATGCGCATATCTTCCTCCATGTCCAAGAACTTGAGCTACTAGGAGAATAAGTGAGCGAGTTCCTTCCTTTCAGATAAATTGTATCTACCCATTTTATCCAGAGGTGATCCTGCTTGATAAGTATCCACCAAGCAAGCTTACCCACTGCAGCTACATTCCACATTCTGCTATCAAACAGTCCCAGTCCTCTATTCTCCTTTCTCTTACATAATATATTCCAGGAGACAAGAGGGGCCTTAGAGTATGTCTCCTCCCTTTTCCATAAAAAATTCATACACATTGCCTTAAGTTTGTCAAGAACTCCCATAGGTAAAATTAATATATGTGCCCAGTATGTGTGAATGGTACTTAAAACAGATTTCACTAAGGTAAGCCTACCAGTGTAAGAGATTATCCTCTTATTCCAACCCTTAATTCTAGCAGTCATCTTCTCAACCAACACATTACAATTATGTTTGGACAACCTCTTGTGAGAAATACTCACACCCAAATATTTAAAAGGCAAAAGTCCTTTGGTAAAACCAGTTTTAAGCAAGATGAAGTCCTCAGTCTCGTTATCCACCCCATTCATAATCAAATCAGACTTGTCATTGTTAATCTGTAATCCAGAGGCCTTAGAAAAACTACTGAATCCCTCAACAATCATAAAGATTGACTTAATGTCCCCTTTACAAAAGACGAGTAAGTCATCAGCAAACATAAGATGGTTAAGCTTTAGACCTTTGCAAAGATGATGGAACTTGAAACCAGGTATATTACCTATTACCTTTAAAACTCTACTCAGATACTCCATACACATTGTAAAAAGTAAAGGGGAGAGAGGGTCTCTCTGCCTCAACCCTCTCTTCCCTTGGAAATAACCATAAGAGTTGCCATTAAGCACAATATAATAGGAGGTGGTTGTAATGCATTGATGGATCAGCTGAATGAAATGGGTAGGAAAATTCAGACTCTTCAGCATTCTCATAACAAAAAACCATTCAATAGAGTCATAGGCTTTCCTAAGATCCACCTTAATCATGCATCTAGGTGAAGAATTTTTCCTGTTATACAGTCTAACCAGGTCTTGGCTAATGAGAATATTCCCCATGATACTCCTCCCTTTGATGAAAGCAGATTTGGAGGGATTGATAATACCAGGAAGGACTTTAGAGAGTCTATCACACAACAGCTTTGAGATGATTTTATATAAAGTGTTACAGCAGGCAATGGGTCTGAAATCTCTAACATTAATAGGATTTTCCTTTTTATGAATCAACACCACATTAGTAGCATTAATCTGTTTCAGTAACTTACCTGAGATGAAGAAATTCCTGATTGCCAAGCAAATATCCTCTTTAATGATCTCCCAGCTAGATTGAAAAAAGCAGCTAGTATAGCCATCAGGACCAGGACTTTTCTCCACAGGAATAGAATCAATAGTCCTCTTAATTTCCTCCACAGTAGGAATAGAATCATTATTAATATTTATTATTCATTATTCATAATTTTTTATCTAAAAAATCAACTTTTAAAAAAAAAAATTACATGAGCCGGCCCGGTTCAGGCACGACCGAGCCCACGGACCAGGCACTGTATGAGCCAGATTTACCCGGGCCAATGACCGGGCTGCGGCAGCGTGTAGGTGTGGTCGGGCCGGCACGACACGACCCACTGGTCCGATCGACCGTGCCTGAACCGGGCCAAATGTTGGGGCTGACACGACTGGCCGGGACGCGGGCCGGCACGGCACACCAGTTTTAGCATCAATTTATGTGGGTTGTTTGCCTTCCACTTTCACGGACACCTTGACCTCGTAATGAATTGCTAGTTAATATATTGTTTCTTTTCTTCATTAGTTAGTATAAACTTTAGAGTCTTCATTTGGTCTCTCTAACGTTTCTCATTCCTAAAACTATTTATATTGATTTTATTAACTAACAAGTGCTTATTGTATGCATAAAGTCTTACTTGTGATGGGGCGATCCGTCGCAAGCTTATGACAGGTTAATGTCTCTTCATAAAGAACAAGTGGGAGTGCAAGTGGGGGGATCCATTTGTCCCACACTTGCCTCCCCAATTGCACTTTGTGAGGAGAGTTTGACCCGTCGCAAGCTTGCGACGGGTCGTTCCGTCACAAATGAGAATTTGTGTATTGTGTGAGACGATCTTATATTGTAAGACGGTCCAATTATGTAAAATATAACCCATTTATTAATATCATTTAATATTTTTTTTTTTTTTTTATGAAAATAGACCATCTCGCTGTGTAAGACCGTCTTATTCTATGAGTTGTGTCAAGCAAATTTTTCATTCACCATTTAAAAACAAACATACCATTTTAGTGTAACTAAGTGACTTTGTTACCTTTACTATACTGCCCCTCCTCAGACAATAAGGGTCTCGTATTTTCTTATGTCTATAAAAATACGAGAAAATTATCGGTAGGGACTCCGCCTAGTTTTTGGAACATGGCCTCCATTTTTCACTAGCCGCCCTTGATCCTTCTCTTCCGTTCTACCAGACGTGCGTTTTTGAGTTGGGCTGGTGGTCCGAGTTAAGGGCAACAAGTGGGGTTCTCTGATCTCTCATATAAGTTATTTTGGGATTTAAAGCTTATAGAGGTTAGCACTCTATATGGGATCAGTTAGCACTCTCGGAACCTCAATGGGATAAACAACAAGATGCTGAAAAATTCATCTCATATCGTGATAAAATTAGACTTATGCAATTTCTCATGGCATTAGACACTCCTTATGAACCTGTACGTGGTTCTCTTCTTCACAGGGAAGTTTTTCCGACCCTTGAGACTGCTGTTGCTGAGTTATTGTCAGAGGAAACTCGTCTTCGCATTTTGAAACCTTCTTCAGTCGAACAAGTATCTACTAATGTTGTTATGGCAGCTTCTGCTTCTGTCAACTCTGATAAAACTTGCAGGTATTGCAAAAGTGAAGGACATTTCATCTCTAAATGCCCGAAGCTCCGGGCTAAGCAAAATAATCGTTATAAGAGCTATGGCCAGCAATCAAAGCCTCCATTGCAATCTGCTGCAGTCATTGATGAGACACCACCATCTATATCACTGTCGGATCTGCAGGCTTTTATTGACCAACTCAATCGAGTTAATTCCAATCCCGCATTGTCAGCAAATTCAGGTACATCGACCTCTTGGTTTTTTGATTCTGGTTGTTGTAATCATATGACTTCGAACTCTGATTGTGTGATTAACCAGAAACTTTGTGATCACAACCCTATTATTCATACAGCTGACAGTTCGTCCATGCTTGTTACTCATACTGGAAGTGTGTCAACGATGAATCTGTCACTAGATGATGCATTTATCGTTCCTAAACTTGCACTAAATTTAATCTCTGTTGGTCAGTTGTGTGAACTTGGGTTGGACGTTCATTTTTCAAGCCAAGGTTGCCATGTGAAAGATCCTCAAAGTGGCAAGGTGCTAGGAAACGGACGTAAAATTGGTCGTTTGTTTGAACTTATTTCTCTTAAGGTTCCTTCTAAGAAGTTCATTTCTTATGTAGCTGCAAGTATACCTCAAGACATTTGGCATTCTAGATTGGGCCATATATCACTGTCTCGGTTACGACCTTTAATAAGTAGTGGTATTTTAGGTTCCGTCAAACAAAATAATGTTGACTGTGCTCCTTGTAAACTTGCTAAACATCATGCATTGCCATTTAATAATAATGATTTTACTTCTAGTGAACCTTTTGATCTTGTGCATTCTGACATTTGGGGCCCCTCTCCTACACCCACCATGGGTGGTTCTCGATATTTTGTAATATTTGTTGATGATTACTCTCGATATACGTGGATTTATGTTCTTAAACGAAGGTCAGAGTTGCCTCAAATATATTGTGATTTTGCTACTATGGTTCACACAATTTTCTTGCAAAATAAAAATATTGCGCACAGATAATGCTATGGAATATAGAGAGCACACTATGTTAAAGTTCCTAGCCAGCAATGGTACACAATATCAGTATTCGTGTCCTGGCACTTCACAACAAAATGGCCGAGCTGAGAGAAAGCTTCGACATATTCTTGATCTTGTCCGCGCATCTTTGATTTCCGCGTCTTGTCCAGAATATTTTTGGGGAGAAGCAGCTCTTGCGGTCGTATATACAATCAACCGTATTCCTTCTCCAATTATTAAGAATAAGTCACCATATGAACGTTTGTTCAACAAACACCCAGACTATAATTTTCTTCGAGTATTTGGGTGTGTTTGCTTTGTTCTTCTGCATCCACATGAGCATACAAAATTGGAACCGCGAGCTCGTTTATGCTGTTTTCTTGGCTATGGTACGGAACATAAAGGTTACAGGTGTTGGGATCCTATTTCACGTCGGATTAGAATCTCTCGTCATGTGGTGTTTTGGGAGCATAAAATGTTCACTTCCCTATCAAGTTTCCAGGTAACACAAGAAGTTACTCCATTTTTCACAGATATTCAAGCTGATCTTTTTCCCGACTCTGATACAGCTATAGTACTCTCACCCTCAAGTGAGCCTCATGTGAGATCAGATGAAGCAAGTGAGCAGACTGCTGTTAATACCTTAGAATCTTCTACTGTCATCGACGAAGAGATCTCTACCACCACAGAGACAAACATACCTTTTGGCAGAGATACTAATCCTTCATGGGTTCAGGGAACAAGTACTTCTAGTGGCAGAGTAAGTAAACTTCCTTCTCATCTTAACCAATATCATTGTTATGCTGCTATTGCATCTCTTTATGAACCTACAAGTTTTCGTGAAGCTAACACCAATCCTCTCTGGCAACAAGCAATGACTGAAGAGCTAAGTGCTTTACAAAAAGCTAATACATGGGATCTTGTTGATTTCCCAGACGGTAAGTCTCTTGTGGGTTGCAAGTGGATATATAAAATTAAAACTCGGTCAGATGGCTCAATTGAAAGATACAAGGCTCGTTTAGTCGCACAAGGATGTAGCCAAGAATACGGAATTGATTATGAAGAAACTTTTGCTCCCGTTGCTCGGCTCACCTCTGTCCGAACCTTACTTGCTGTTGCTGCTAGTAATAAATGAGAACTTTTCCAAATGGACGTGAAAAATGCTTCCCTTAATGGGGAACTAAATGAGGAAGTATACATGAGACCGCTACCAGGCTACTCTCATACTCCAGGAAAAGTGTGTCGTCTTCGTCGTGCACTGTACGGGCTCAAACAAGCTCCACGTGCTTGGTTTGCCAAGTTCAGCTCTGTCATTCAGAAACTTGGCTTCTCCTCCAGTCCATATGATCATGCTCTGTTTATTCGCCACACAGACAAGGGCTGCACTCTTTTGTTGCTGTATGTAGATGATATGATTATTACTGGATCCGATTACGAAGGTATAAATGACTTGAAATCATTTTTAAGTCTACAGTTTGAGATGAAGGATCTTGGTCATCTTAGTTATTTTCTCGGCTTAGAAGTGTCGTCAAATGAGAAAGGTTATATTCTCACTCAGTCAAAGTATGCGGGTGACCTCTTGTCGAGAGCGGGGTTAAATGACAGTAAGATCGTTTCTACCCCTATAGAAGCTAATATCAGATTTGCACCTACTGATGGTACACTCTTGGAAGACCCTACTCTTTATCGACAATTAGTGGGGAGTCTTATATATCTTACCGTGACACGTCCTGATATTGCATATGCGGTTCACATTGTGAGTCAGTTCATGTCATCGCCTCGTACCACTCACTACGGAGCTGTCCTACGCATTCTACGCTATGTTAAAGGAACTTTGTTTCATGGTCTTTCATTTTCGTTCAACTCGTCTCTTGAGTTGCATGCATATTCAGATTCGGATTGGGCAGGAGATCCTACCGATCGTCGATCTATTACAGGAAATTGTTTTTTTCTTGGAGAATCTCTTATTTCATGGCGTAGTAAGAAGCAAAATGTTGTTTCTCGCTCTAGTACTGAGGCAGAGTATCGTGCTCTTGCGGATACGACATCTGAGCTTATTTGGCTTCGTTGGCTCCTAAAAGACATGGGGGTTGCACAACATTTACCAACAAAACTTCACTGCGACAATCGAAGCGCCACTCAAATTGCACACAATGATGTTTTTCACGAGAGAACCAAGCACATTGAAGTAAATTGTCACTTCATTCGCCACCATCTTCTTGACAATGATCTTACTCTTGTCTCGGTTTCCTCTCAAGAACAAAAGGCGGATTTTTTTACCAAGGCGCATCTCCCAGGTCGTTTCCTGGAATTACTATCCAAGCTCAAAGTAGGTCATACTCACCCACCTTGAGCTTGAGGGGGGGTGTCAGAATATTAATGATATACTCAATATCATACTCATGATTCCCAAATCGTAATATAATTATCTTGTAATAATATCATTTGTATTTTTGGTAGGATATACCTAGATTAGTGCTAGTATATTTTTCATTACCAATATTAGTCATAGGCATCTTGTATATATAAGCCTCATAACTCATTCCTGTATAAGATGAATAATAATAGATCTTTATCCATTTCTTTTGTTAACAGAGGTAAATATTCATTTCAACTTTTATCATTATTCATACTTCCTCTGTTCCATTTGATTGTATACGTTTGCTTTTTGGGCACTATTCATAAGTTAGAAGAATCGTTAATACAACTTCTAATATATAACATAAAAGATAATCATGTGAGATATTGTTTAAATTGTCTTATCGAGTACAATACTAATTTCAAATTTTTATAATTTTTAATAATATGTAACTAAAAATATAAACAAAACAAAATGAGCATTGACATACGTGATAAAACAAATGTATACAACCAAATGGAACAGAGGAAGTATTAGCTTATTCATATTAGCTTTTGCGTCTTCATATTCTTACAATTTGGATCTTGTCAATTTTATCCGGTCTAATCAGCAATATGGTGAGGGGTAGGGCCTGTATGTTCTACGGAAATCATGGAAAAAGGAGGATTAAGAGTATTTTGCATGTTATATGGTCGACCCGTTGCATGGGTCAAATCCCCTCACAAAGAGTAAGTGACAAGATAAGTGGGGGGATTCATTTAACCCCACTTGCCCCTCTATTTGTTCTTTGTGAGAGGATTTGACCCCGAGGGATCGTCCTGTGATAAATGAGAATTTTTGTAGAAAGTGGAAATGACGTTACGTCGGTATATGCTAGTTTTTGTGAGTTTGCTTGTTGTCAGACATGTCACCACCTCAATTACGGAGGAGGACCCCCGGTCTAGAATCCTACAACTAAGCTCCACTCGGTTCAAATCAGTCACTGTCGATGTAAAGCTGACTACCTGATTTAGCTCATTCTATTGTTTGGCAACTGGCAAGAAAAAGAAAAAAACCCGCCAATAGATTTAGACTAATTAAAACATGATTATTATTTTTTTTATTGTTTTTTTCCCATGAAACCTTCTTCCAACATTAGTTATCGTGGAGTAACACTATCTTTATTAAGCTTGTAACGAATATTGTCCGCCTTCAATGAGACGAGCTGATATAATAAACACATACGAAAACCAATTTCGAATTTAGTTCAAAGTATGTTGCTTATATTACTATTTCCTCCAACCCAATCAACAGTATATATAATGACCACCACCTACGTGACTTGATTTATTTATTAGAAAAGAGAAGTGTAAACTATTAACTTAAACATAAAAAAATTTAAACTAATAAACGAAATGGACGAATTACTATATAAAGTAACTTTTTAAAACATAATTTGAAAAGGATTGATATATTCCTTTCATACCCTTGACTATATTTTATTTACCGGGCCACCTTGTATGATCACCTACAAACTACCAAACTCGTACGCTAAAACAAGAGCACAAATTCTCACTTTAGATAGATACTATTTGTTTTAAACTTAAGAAGGGTTAAATACATACCAAATCATTCTACTTGTTGCCTAAAAAAGCCAAAATTTTTGTATTTATTACCACTATTTGGTAATATTTAACCTATTTTAAACTTTAAACGAATAATACTCGTCTTAAACAAGAGTTACTGTATGGAGAGTAATCGTCAAATTGGTTAAGGAAATTGTCACATGTGCCAAGTTGGTAGAA
Source organism: Heliosperma pusillum (assembly GCA_022085475.1). Lineage (NCBI taxonomy): Eukaryota > Viridiplantae > Streptophyta > Magnoliopsida > Caryophyllales > Caryophyllaceae > Heliosperma > Heliosperma pusillum. The sequence goes on along the minus strand of JAIUZE010025529.1, from coordinate 4,092 downwards.
AACTGAAAAAGTACGCAATTGTAACAACTGACGTGAACATCTAACCGAAAATAGTAAAACTTTATGTAATTTCTTATTCTTTCGGCTAAATTTGACAAAAGCATCCAACAAAAAATTAAAATAATGATGTATAGTTAAAACTAATCAAATCAAATGACTCGGGTCTACTGACGTGGAGTATTATTGAAAATTAAAAAGCAAACCCATTCGCTAGGTATTCGATTACTTTTTTTAGTTCCATATTATTCCCTCCTATTCGTTAAGTTCTTCCCTAACTGGTTTAAAAAAATATTTGGTGGTATGATGATATGTGAATGTAAATGAAAGTAATAAAGAGAATGTGGAGTCACAACTCACAAGTTATTGTTATTATGGAATATCCTTCCTAGTATTATCTTATGTATGTTTGTATTATATTATATTGTATTGTGTGATAAGTTTGTAATCTTTTAGTTATTTGTATCTTTTCTAATATTGTATTTCCATAGTTCTTAAATACATAGGTTATAGAAGTCTATATACATTATATCTTTCTGATAAATAAAAGTTAAGCTTTCATAATTCATTCCTTCTCTTATATGCTATCGAGCAAAGATCCCCGCTTCCTTCTCCAAAAATTCCGTCCAATGCCAGGCCAAAGCGTTACACTTCCCATTCACAATGAACCACTCATACCTTTTCTCGTCCTTAACATATCCCAATGTCTCAAATTCACTCCTACTACCTATCGTTCATGGTCTACTCAAGTCGAACATATGCTCATCGGATCTATTCCGATGAGCATGATGGTACTCATCCTTGTCCATCAACCACCATCTCTAGTGCTGAAAAATCAATCGTGCCGAACCCGGCTTACAACACTTGGGTTAATCAAGATAGATTGATCAAAAGTGCTCTTCTTGGCACTATTGATCCATCCATTACCCTGCTTCTTCTCAAGCTACATCATCCCATGAAGTTTGGATTATGCTTTCTAGCACCTATGGAAGCCCGTCTCGTGGTCACATCCTTCAAGTAAAGGATCGTCTCCGCTCCATCTCTAAAGACAAGAAGTCCGTCACTAATTATATGCAAGCAATAAAAACTTGCACTGATGAACGTGCTCACTTGGGTAAACCTATGGATGCCGAGGATAGCATCGCTAAGGTAATTGACAGGATTATGAATCCTACAAACCCGTAATTGATGCGATACGTGCTCGTGAGACTTTAATCTCCTTTGATGCTTTTCATGAAAAACTTCTTAATCATGACTTAACTTACAAACCCTCCCTTACCTCTATAATAGATGCACCAAACTCTGTTCTTTATGCTCAATCATCCCATAACCAATCATCCTACCTACGCAAATATACCAAACAACCTTCGTCCATCACCACTGGCATTCTGCCACGTGTGGTACACGAGGGACCACGGAGGGGCGCGCATGGGAGGACCGCGTAAAAATACGCATTTGTGGAGTCGCCACAAATATTTATGGGAAATTGGAACCGTTCGAATATTTTATTCCATGTGAGGACACAAAGTAATGACATGAACACTGAGAACTCGTTACCCTTAGCATTCTAAGTCTAGAATGACTCTCGTGGATGCCAATGAACACGGATGTTCACAGAGATCTGGAGTAAGGGGTGAGGGTACGTATTAGAAAGCTCTTTAGTTGAACACCTAATCTCGCCCGCCTCGATAGCGGCTTCTACTACTGATTAGGTAAATCGTTTGTATTTGATATGTTATCGATTATATGCATGCAATGCAACATCCAACCTTGTAATCCTAGCATGTGAATTAGACTATGTCGTTGAACACGTAATTGGCACTCAATTATGTCGAAGTTGGGGATTTAGAATTAATTACATATGAGAGAGAAAGCAAAATCATACAATTACAATGATGAAATAACATTACAACGGATTATAAAGGATTACGGGATCCACCTCAGAAATACATCCAAAACGGAGATTTGAAGAAAAAGGAAAAGATTTGAAAACTAAAAGACAAATTAGGAGCGATATTACGACTAATAGTTAGTTAATTACCTAACTAAAGCTACGTTAAAGCGTGAACGGAAGTTCAGGGATAGAAGTCAACCCAGAACAGGCGCAGCAACAGTTGTGTCCTCTGTAAGAGGCACAAGTCTCATTGCATCAGTTCTTGAGCTGAATTCTGACGGTAAAGTCAGAATTGCGAGTAGTTACCATTCTTTTGTATATTTATAGTTGATTATTGACCTACAACTCGAGCAAAGTGGTTTAATATATTAATTTTACTATAATTTGTATCAATAACGAATTCCAGAGATTTAATATGAATAAATCGAATCTCCAAGACCAAATTTGACTTAAGGACGAAACCCGCTAATATCGAACTATTAGGAATTTAAGTCGAGAACGAAACGTTTTATATGAAAGACTGAAATATGATGTATGAAGAAAAGAAAATAAGAAAAAGAACAAAATCGCAGGAACCAAAGGAAGAAGAAGAAGAAGTGCTGGAGCAGGGCAACCTCTGATAGAGGCGCAACAGGCGCTGCGATTCTTCCAAAAGGCGCAGCTGCTACTCCGTTTCTCCTCGACGTCTGACGAGTGCTAAAAAGATTTTGTTTTAAAATCGGTTTTGAACTTACTTCTAACGTGAATTTTACATTAAATTAAATGAAAAAATAAATAATACAAACAAAATATGGGATTTACAGCCTCAGACTTGCATGTTTGACGAAACGAGATTAACTAAGTTAACATTTAGTGATTGCTCGACTCGAATGTACGTAGAAAGTGGCCTCGTTAGATGATTTAAGTTGATTGAATTAGTTGATTGTGTAGTGGTCAAATTTGGTCGGTCATGCTACGTGACAGGTTCCCATAAGGATCTAAGCTTACATGGTCGATTGATCAAGGACCTAGATGTCTAAATCTTAGAGCAAAGTCTAGAATGCAAAGAGAGAAGAGAAGGGCGGAACAATCGCGTGCCTAAGATCGAAGCTCTCCTTTTATACTCGAAAATGTGATGACTTTTAGAATAACTCAAACTTATCACGAAAATATTCTGAAAACATAGAAAACAGGGTGGGGAAGGGGCGCAGCAAGAGCTGCGATCCTCCAAAGGGACGCAACACCTGCTGCGTTATTTCCCCAGAGGTTTCTTTTTGCGGAAGAAATAAAGATTTCCACGTTTCTATTATGAAATTGCGGTACATCTATACCTCCTTTTTAAAATATAAGAGATATATTTTATAAAAAAGAGAGAATTTGAAGGTTTAATAAAATATTCAGAATATTCTAGAGCGTTCCGAATCGGCATTTAAAAACGGTTTCTAGAAATTTAAGCGGTTTTCGACCCGGATTCCAAATGAACTCTAATGACTGTCAAAACGACTGTACCAGCGCAGATGACGACCAAGGGGTAGACACAAGTGTTTGAGCTATCACTTGACGATAAACTTACGAACTGTTACAAATCGTTTCTGTGACAACCCTCGCGAATGCGGAAATAAAACATACAAGCATGTGAATTAATTAGCGGAAATACGGTATTTTAAAAACCTTTATACATGCAAGATAGAAAATACGAGGAGTGTCAAATATTACAAACCAAATACAAAATACTATAAGAGACGTAGTCTCTCAAAATGTTAACAAAAGACAAGTTATTTAGCAACTAGCTAAGAACGTCTAAAGGTGTTTCATCGAGGGACAACGCCCGCTAGCTCACACCCGAACCCAAAATACCAAGCAAAATGCCATCCATGCAAGCAACCTGTTCATCCATGAAAAACATGAATGCCACAGTCAGTGGGGAGTAACTCCGGGTTCTCCCAGCCATATCACATTAAACGTACATAAAAGGAAATACAAAAGTAGAAGCATGCATATAAAGATATCATGTGAAATACGATAAGATAAGAAACAATTCAATATATAATGATAAGAGCATATGGAATACAAATCCGAATCCCTCATGTTATACAAAGACTCGGGGAAGACACTCTTAGGCAACCGAATACGCTCACTAGGGCTTGCATCTCACCGTTAGCGGTATAAGTTTGATAAGATTGAGACTCGACAACAAACCATGCCAAGTCATGCGATGATCA
>JAIUZE010025528.1:0-21581 GCA_022085475.1 Heliosperma pusillum | reverse complement strand
AAAGATTCAAATAAGGAGAAGTAACTTAGTGCAAGTATCCCAAGTTCCCCCACAATTAACAAAGTAAAGACCCCTCCTTTCCTCCCTTCTCTAATTATCTATTGCAAGCTTCTAAGAATTAGCCACCATGAATTAAACCATCCATAAATGACCCAATACAACTCCACTAATACTTATTAAAACATAAGCATAAATAAAGATGCAAGCTTTAAGCACAAAACCATAGAAACATGCTAGAATCATGTAATAAAACATTAAACCATGTCCTAAATACATAATAACCCAAATTCCACTCAAAAGACTCCAACTTTTAAACCAAAGTTACAATCTTTCAAAGTTGCTTCAACAAATACCAAGACAAATCAACCAAATTCATCAAGACAAAGCAATTTAATCAAACAAACAATTACTAAGATGGTTAGTCTTAGCAACAATTCATTTAACAATGAAATTCAAACATAGGAAAATGGAATTAAATAGAGAAGGAAGGATTAAAAAGGTCTTACAATGCTAAAAGGGAAGAATTTGTTCAAATTACACTAAGCAAAGAAAAATTAGCTACCCATAGTCTTCATATTACAACCAATTTCTAAATAATAAACCATTACAAGAGCCAAAGTTGAAGAACAAAAGTAGAGAATTCTAAGGAAAATATAGTGTTGAATGTTGAATGCTTCATGCCCCCTCTCTCACTCTTCCGTCTTCTTCTTTTATACCCTTGGTCCGCAAACCTAGGGGCCTTGAAAGGTGGGCTTCCAAAAGACAAGACGAGAAAATGAAGAAATCCCGTGCTGAGAAATGACGCAGGCTGCGTCCTACGACGCAGGCTGCGTCGTGATGACGCAGGCTGCGTCGTGATGACGCAGGCTGCGTCGAGCACTGCCCAATTTTTCCCTTGCTTTCCTTCTTGACTTTCGTTGACCCATGGACTTTTGGCCCCGCCTTGACTTCCATTGACCCATTGGGCTTGGTCTTCATACCTTGGTGATTCATTGCTAGCCCACTCCAATTTCCGGGTTTTTGGGTCTCGGGTTTTCGGGTTTGACTTTCATTGACTTTCGGGATTTGACTCTCAAAATTGACTTAAAATACTAAATACTAACATTATTACAAAAACTAAAATTAACATAAAACAAAGCTAATGACCCGTAAAAAGTAAAACGAAAGACTCTAAAAATTACTACTAGACACGACAATATTTGACGTTGTCAAACACCCCCACACTTGGACTTTTACTCGTCCCGAGTAAAACTCGAGATTAGCACAAATGACACGAGCCCAACAAAGTGTGTGTGGAGGCATTGACCTCTCTTCCCTCACTACACCCTTCTTATACTCCCTCTTAAACAATCCACCCATGACAAAAACAAAATAAAAAGACTCAATTCTTGTGACACTCTTCTCTCACTCCACCCTTCTTATACTCCCTCTTAAACAATCCACCCATGACAAAAACAAAATAAAAAGACTCAATTCTTGTGACACTCTTCTCTCACTCCCCCTCCTTATATCATCCCTCAAGACTAAAGACACGACATGCCAACTACTCCGACTCAAATCAACTCCTCCCTCCTTATAGCTCCAAATAAAATAGTATGACCATCTTTGCCTTATCCCAAGGCATAGCGAGATGGTCTTTCTCAACAACCTCCATACAAATCCACTCCTTATATCACCCCCTTATTACTCCACTAATGCAAATCATGGTTACTTGGTTGGCCCCAAACTTCAAAATTTGCACAACCAAGCAACCATCAAAATAAATCCACCAATTTGAAACCAAGATTTGTGACTCAAAAACAAAAATAAAAGGAGTCCTAAGCTAGCCTCCTTCCAATTTCCTCCTTATCACTCCCTTCTTATTCCTCCAAAATTCTCATCATAGGAAGAATTATGCTCAAATTGTTTTTCATTTTTTTCATTTTTTCATTTTTTTTTTTGAAAATCTTTCATTTTGCCTAAGGTGCCCTTTCGGGTTTTCATTCCGTCCTCGGCCACCTTCCCAAATCTTGCCTAGGTGCCCACCCTTGTGGGTTTTCACCTAGCCGGGATTTTCAATTTTTTTCTTTTCTTTTTTTCTTTTTTTTTTCTTTTCTTTTTCTTCAAAATAAAGACAAATAAAATACAATGCATCAAAAACAAACTAACTATGTACAATCTTCTCCCCCACACTTAGAATACACAATGTCCTCATTGTAGGAGAGAAGAAAAATGTTACCTCATCAATTGTCGAAAGGAGAAGAACCCGAGGCACCTCCTCGGTTTCTCCTCCTATCCCTTTCTTCTCTAATCCTTCTTCTTCGCTCCATGCCTTCATCAAGGGTCTCTTGGGTGTAAGGAAAAGGGTAGCCCGGGTTTTGTTGCATGGACATCCCAAAGAGAGAGCTAGCCAAGACATAGACGTCCTCTTGTGCCACCGCATCTTCATAGGAGTCTTGAAGATAGGTGTGGTGGCGCTCATTTTGAACGTTAAAGTGGTTCGTAGCTTGCTCCCTCCAAGCATTTTGGGTGGCCCACATTTCATTTTGTTCCCGCCACCTTTTATCTTGTTGTTCCCTCCAAAGGCGGGCCTCCTCTTGCCCGTCTAGCATCCTCCTCCATTCCTCACTTTGAGCCCTCTCGGCCTCCGCTCTCAATCTCTCCCTCTCCTCCACAACATTGTGCCAATCATCCAAAGTCTCAAGCCTACCTCCTTGTAGTTGTTGCCAAGTGTTTGAAGCATCCACCCTCCCACTAATGTGCGTCAAGACGTCATTGGTGCTAGCAAAATAGTTAGGCATTTGTTGTTGCCATGGCTCCACGGGTGTGCTAGAACGACCCTCCGCATCAAACATGGGGGTATCGGTATCATGGTGGCTTTGGAATGTTGATATGAAATGGAATGGTGGTGGTTGTTGTTGTTGTTGTTGTTCAAAATTTGTGGTTTGGGAAGGTCCTTGCTCAATTGCAAGGATCTCGATCTCCTCTCTCAAATGCTCACTTCCCTCACCACCCTCTCTCCTTACCCTCCTTCTTTGCCTCAAAGGCACTTCCTCTACCTCCTCCTCCTCCGCACTACTTACCCCCAAACTTTCCTCCCTAGGACACATAAAATCCCATGCCGCGGGTCCTCTAGGTAAAGGATTGTTTTGAGGTCTAGGCAACTTCATGTAACTTAGCCCGTCACTTCCCAACCAAAACCCTTTCAAGGGTTGCTCTTTGCTAATCTTGAACATGTGAACTTCTTCTAGGCCAAGTCGGTTGTATCTCGTCAACCCCCTACAAATGTTCACCGCTTGATCATTACCAATGCCCCCCTCATAATGCCTTACCAAGAAAGAAATCACCCCCCCACAATGGATGCTTGCCCTAGCAGATTTTTGCCTATGTTTGATGCAAGCCCTCAAAAACAAATCGGCCCAATCCGGGATCCCTACCCCCTCCGGAAGCATAGTCCACAAACATAGCCGGATATTCTCCGGTACTTTGGTGGGTTCTCCCGCGGAGTTGAAAATGGTGGTGAGTAATCTTGTGATTAGGCGGAGTACGGGGTGGGTGATGGCTGAAAGTTTGGCATCTTTAGATGGGCCGTGGTTATTGGCAATGTTATCCCACATCAAATGCATTTTGCCCTTGGGGCACCGAATGTCTTCGGGTTGCTTGGTGATTTTCAGGATTTGACGGATTTCGGAAGTTGGGGCATCATGCCAAGTTTGGTTCAATCGGAATCGGTAAGCTTTCTCCTCACCTTCGGGCACATCCAACTCCGACAAGGTTGCTAGAAACTCGTATGCGAAACTCCTATAGGTGTAATCCCAGGAGTTCGGCTCGAGATAAGCCTCTAGCCCTACTTTAGCTAGCATGTCCCTTGTCAAGTTGAACATGCCTAAGGCATGGAGGGTGTTTGGGCAAAAGAATTTGGTGGCTACAAGAGGGTGAGTGGTTATCTGATCCCAAATTTTCTTATATTGAGCTTGCAACCTTTCATAGCCCATGAACACCGCTTCTACCTCGGTGTCGGGCTCACTCACCGCGGCCCTCTTATTTTTCCCTTTGCCAAACAACTTGGAGATCTTTGGTGCCATTTCTGCAAAAATTAACAAGCAACACACTACAACAAACAACAAGCAATCACTCGAAAGATTTTTCACTCAAGCAATTCAACAAACACTTGGTGTGCAACAATTTCTACACCTCAAGAAGTTAGTGTTTGTTGAATTTCTTTACCTCACTCAGAAAACTTTGTCCAATCCTAACTACACAATCAAGCAAGGGCAAGGGGGAACTCAACCTAAGACTAATTCTAGTCTAATTCGAGCAAAAAACTTGAAGAACAATGAAAAAGTTGAATATGAAGTTATACCTTTTGCTTTTCCACAAGATTCAAGCTCCTTGATGATTAGAATAGGTAGGAATCCGACAAACAACCTTAAAAACCCAACAAAAGTTCCTAAAAATCGAATTTGAGGAAAACAAAAGCTAGGTTTTCAAAACGGATTTTCGGAGATTGAGGGTGAGTGAGATTGATTTTGGGGTTATTGAATGTAGAATAATGATTAGGAAGAAGAATTGGATTGATTTTGATGAAGGTTTTGGAAGATTTGAGGGGAAAAGATGGGTTTTTGAGGGATTGGGGTTGGTTTGGGGTGTTTTTCGTGAAGAACAAGGGTATGAAGATGTGCTTTTGTTTTGATGAAGAACACGGGCAAAGGATAGAAAATAAACTGAAATCTGCTTTCGACGCAGGCTGCGTCCTACGACGCAGGCTGCGTCCTGCACTGCCGGTTGGTTCTAGCTTTTGCACTAAGCAAAATTTTTGCTAAGTGCTCCAAACATCTCCATACTTGCATTTTCACTCCAATGGCCCATAATAACCTCCAATATCCAAATTCCATCGATTCCCAAACTTTTTATCCGTGGCACGCATCCCGAGGCGGCCAAAAACTCGCAAAACTTCACAAAACCGTTAGTAACTTCAAAAAATTTTGTTTGATGCAATGTCTAACTAACTTAAAACAACTCAAATGTTAAGATTTAACAAAGAAACTTCAAAGAAATATTCACAAGGATAGAGTATGTACATGGTTTGCCGTTTATTTAGAGTCGATGGCTCGACTTAGCTATTTCAAGCTTTTCAACTTTGATAAATGGGGTCTTCAAGCAAAACCTCTTCTTCCCCCTCCCGGGTACATCCTTGGAAGTAGTGCTTGAGACGGTGGCCATTCACTTTGAGGAGCTTTCCATCCCCGGGCCCCTCCACTTCAATAGCCCTATGGGTAAACACTTTCTTGACGGTGTAAGGTCCAAACCATCTTGACCTCAACTTGCCCGGAAAGAGCTTAAACCGGTTTTGGAACACAAGAACTTTATCACCTTCCTTGAAAACCCGACGGTTTATCATCCCATCATGCCATCTTCTTGTTTTCTCTTTGTAGATGGAAGAGTTCTCATAAGCATCTTGGCGAATTTCTTCAAGTTCTTGTAATTGAAGCTTTCGGTGCATACCGCTCTCATCTTGGTTTTGGTTGAAAGATTTGATAGCCCAATAGGCTTTGTGCTCAACCTCCACGGGGAGGTGGCAAGCCTTGCCATAGATGAGACGGAATGGGGACATGCCAATGGGGGTTTTGAAAGCGGTCCTATATGCCCACAATGCATCAACTAGCCTCTTACTCCAATCCTTTCTATCCGGATTAACCGTCTTTTCAAGGATTCCTTTATTTCACGGTTGGAGAGTTCGGCTTGCCCGTTTGTTTGTGGGTGATAGGCCGTGGAAATTTTATGATTCACCCCGTACCTCTTGAGAAGGCCTCCAATCACCTTGTTGCAAAAATGGGTACCCCTATCACTAATGATAGCCCTTGGAAAGCCAAACCGGGAGAATATGTTCTCTTGAATGAAAATGGCTACTACCTTGGCATCATCGGTGCGGGTAGGAATGGCTTCAACCCATTTTGATACATAATCCACCGCCAAGAGGATGTATAAATAACCACCGGAATTTGGAAAAGGGCCCATAAAATCAATTCCCCACACATCAAAGATCTCACAATATAGAAGAGGTTGTTGTGGCATCTCATTTCTTTTTGTCAAATTCCCCACCCTTTGACATCGGTCACAAGTCTTTACAAATTTGTGGGCATCTTTAAAAAGGCTTGGCCAAAAGAAACCGCATTCAAGCACTTTTCTAGCGGTTCTTTGTGGCCCAAAATGTCCTCCACAAGCATAGTCATGACAATGATGTAAGATGGAAGGGATCTCACTCTCGGGCACACATCTTCTCACAAGTTGATCTTGGCAAAACTTCCACAAGTAAGGATCATCCCATGTATAGTACTTGGCATCGGATTTGACTTTGCTCTTTTGATGAGAAGATAAATGGCTTGGAAGCCGCTTTGTCACCAAATAGTTGACCATGGTAGCATACCATGGCTCCTCCACTTGTATAGCATAAAGTGACTCATGCGGGAGACCTCCTTCAACCTCCTCAAGAGGGCATGATGGTCTTCCTTCATGGTTTAGCCGGCTCAAATGATCCGCCACCACATTCTTCACCCCTTTCTTGTCTTTTATTTCCACATCAAACTCACTTAGAAGAAGAATCCATCTCAACAACCTTGGCTTTGCATCCTTCTTTGCCACAAGGTATCTAATGGCGGCATGATCGGTGTAGATGATCACCTTTGTGCCCAAGAGATAAGATCGGAACTTTTCTAGAGCATAAATCACACCAAGGAACTCCTTCTCCGTCGTAGAATAGTTCTTTTGAGCATCATTCAAGAGGGTAGAAGCATATTGGATCACATGGGGTCCCTTGTCACTCTTTTGACCCAAAACCACTCCCAATGCATAGTCACTTGCATCGGTCATGATTTCAAATGGAAGATCCCATCGTGGTGCTTGAATAATTGGTGCGGTGACCAATCTCTCCTTCAAGTCATCGAATGCTTTCCTACATGAGTCATCAAAAACAAATTCCGCTTCTTTGTGCAAAAGCTTACATAAGGGGTTAGCAATCTTGGAAAAATCCTTAATAAATCTCCGGTAGAAACCGGCATGTCCGAGAAAAGACCTAATGTCTCGGGTGTTAGAGGGATAAGGTAAAGTTTTTATGATGTCAACCTTAGCCTTATCCACCTCAACCCCCCTTTTCGACACTACATGTCCTAAAACGATGCCATTAGTCACCATGAAATGACATTTTTCGGAGTTTAAAATGAGATGAGACTATTGGCATCGCTCTAAGACAAGAGCAAGGTGTTTTAGACATGCATCATAGGAGTCCCCATGGACGGTGAAATCGTCCATGAATACTTCTATGATTCTTTCTACATAGTCGGAGAAAATACTCAACATGCACCGTTGAAAAGTTCCCGGTGCATTACACAAACCAAAGGGCATACGACGATAAGCAAATGTACCAAATGGGCATGTGAATGTGGTCTTGACTTGCTCCTCGGGTGCGATTGGGATTTGAAAATACCCCGAGTACCCGTCAAGGAAACAATAGAAAGCTTTTCCCGCTAGTCTTTCTAACATTTGATCAATAAATGGTAGCGGGAAATGGTCTTTCAATGTAGCCGCATTCAAGCGGCGGTATTCAATACACACCCTCCAACCGTTTTGTGGTCGGGTGGAGACCAAGTCTCCTTGTGCATTCTTGACTACCGTCACTCCTCCCTTTTTGGGAACGACTTGAGTTGGGCTAACCCAACGAGAGTCGGAAATAGGGAAAATGATACCCATTTGCAATAGCTTAATTACCTCTTCTTGCACTACCTCCGCCATGGGTGGATTGAGCCTCCTTTGGGGTTGTCGGACCGGTTTGGCATCCACTTCAAGCCGTATCTTGTGCATGCAAGTCACCGGGCTTATCCCTTTTAGGTCCGCTATGCTCCACCCAAATATTTTCTTATGCTTTTCAAGTAGTGATACCAATTTGTCTTCTTGGTCCTCGGTGAGTGTGCTTGAAATGATAAGTGGTAGGGTGTTCTTGTCCCCTAGAAAGATGTACTTCAAATGGCTTGGGAGGGTGTTCAACTCGACCTTCGGGGGTTGGATTATGGAAGGGAGGGGCTTGTGGAGTGGAATACTCTAAGCAAACAACTCGGATAGGTTCGCCAGTGCAGGACGCAGGCTGCGTCGTAGGACGCAGGCTGCGTCGTGCACTGCCTTGCCCTGTTTTCAGCATCTCTATGACGTTGAGCTCCTCATATGTTTCTATGGGTTCTTCCCTCTCCAAGTCTTCAAGACATGTCTGCACATCAACGGCCAACAACAAACGCAAACCTTCCTTTTCCATGGGGTTAGTTAAAGCAACCTCGAGTGGGTCTCTATCACAAAGTTTATACATTTGATTCACTAATGGCTCAAAGATATCCAAGAAGAAACAGGATTGATGGTCACTTGGGTGCCTCATGGAGTCATATATATTGTAAGTTAATCTTTTTCCTTCAAATTCCATAGTCAAGCACCCGTTTGAAACATCGATCTTGGTATTTGAAGTTTTCATAAACGGCCTACCAAGAAGGAGAGGGGTGGCACTAGAGTTAGATTCCATATCTAAGACGTAGAAATCCGCCGGGAAGACAAGATTGTCGACTTCCACTAGCACATCCTCTACCATGCTCTTGGGGTAAACACTAGACCTATCGGCAAGTTGAATGACTACCCCGGTTTTAGACAAAGGTCCTAAGCCTAGGGTCTCATAAATAGATAGAGGCATGACGTTTATAGAAGCCCCAAGGTCTAGCATGGCACGTTTAAAACTTTTCCCCCCAATAGTGCAAGGAATAGTGAACATGCCCGGGTCTCCACATTTCTTGGGTAAATTTTGTTTGAAAATGGCCGACACATGTTCACTCACCCTAACCTTATGGGTTCCCTTCTTTGGATTTCTCCTAGGTGTACAAAGTTCTTTCAAGAACTTTGCATACCTAGGGACACTATTCAACAAGTTAAGAAGAGGAATGTTTACCTCACATTTTCGGAAGGTCTCATATAAGTCATTCTCCTTGGCATATTTCCTTGTGCTTATCAAAGCACTAGGAAATGGGACTTCCGGTATGTACTCCTCCACTTCATCATCTTCAATAGTGTCCTTGCCCTTCCTTGAAATGTCTCCCTTGGGGTCCTTACTTGTGGATGCCCCTTTTTCATTCTTCGATATCTCTTCTTGACCAACCACCAATTCTCCTTGGTCTTCAATCTCCAAAGTTTCCATCTCAAGATTCTTCATCTTTTCCTTTCCTTTTCCAAGGGGGTTTACTTCCAACTCTTTGCCTCCCCTCAAGGTCATGACACTAGCATTTTCCCTAGGTGGGGGAATGGCTTGAGATGGGAATCTTGTGGAGCTTGAGGCTTGGGATTTTGACAAATTTGAGGCTATTTGGGATAGTTGGGTTTCCAAGTTGTTCACCCTAAGGTTGTTAGCCTCCCTATCCTTCCTTGCTTCCTCTCTATCCCTCCTTGCCTCCTCCCTATCTTTCTCTTGATTGGCAAGGAGTGTTTGCAAGATGTCACTCAAGTTCCCTTGAGAAGAAGAATTCCCTTGATTTGGACTTTGGTTTGGTTGTCTTTGGGATTGAGAATTACTTGGAAAATTTGAGTTGTTGGGTCTTGGGTTGTTGAAATTTCTTTGGGGATTTTGGTTGAAATTAGAGTTTCGGTTTTGGGTTGGATTTTGGGCTCTCAAGTGATTGAATTGACCATTTTGAAAACTCTTTGACTTGTCTCCTCCCCACCCCAAAAGATCACGATTTCCCACTTGGTTATACATTCCTCCACCACTTGGGTTTCTAGCATTGTAGTTCCCATACCCCATGGCATTGACACTCTCCATGGTGGCTCCTTGCTCAATCATGATGTAACATGTATTTGTAGCATGGTCACCTCCACAATATGAACATTCAAGTGGTTCGGGGTGTTGAGAAAATGAATTACCTTTGTTAACAACCAAGTTGGATACCAAGCTTTTAAGTTCACCCATCTCTTGCATGATTTTGTGATTTTGAGAGGCATGAGAATCTTCCATGGAAGATACATTTCTAGAGCTTCCTCCCCTTTCATTCTTCCTCCCGTAGCTTCTTGTATTCATAGCCAACTTCTCAATAATGTTGTTGGCCTCGGCCACATTAAGTGTATCAATGCCACCTCCGGTGGCGGCTATAATCATCCGTTGGTCGTTTTGGCATAATCCTTCATTGAAGGCCGTCAATAGATCATCACCCGACATCCCATGATACGGGCACCTTGCCACGAGGCTTTTGAAGCGCTCCCAATAGTCATAGAGAGTTTCCCCCATGTCTTGCTCAATGGTAGTGATGAGCTTCTTTGAGTGGTTATGCCTTGAATCCGGGTAGTATTTCTCAAGAAATTTCTTCTTCAAACCCACCCAAGTAGTGACGGAATGGGCCGGAAGACAAAATAACCATTCCTTAGTGGCATCTTGTAGAGAGAATGGAAATGCCCTAAGCTTAAATTGGTCTTCGGTCACTCCTTGGGGGATGGCCCCTTGGCATATCATGTGGAATTCGGCCAAGTGCCTATTGGGATCATTCCCCACCATTCCATGAAATCTAGGTAAATTATGGACAAAGAACCCCTTGAGCTCGAAATTTACATCCCCCATGGGAGGGTATGCGATACACAACGGTTGCTCTTCATAGTTTCTTGCCCGGATTTCACCAATAGTTCTATTATCTTCCATTTCGGGTGGGTAGATGATGTTCAAGGGTTGTGGTCTCCTAGGAGGTGACTCAAACACTTGTTCTTGTGGTTCTTGAAAAATATTGTTCCCAAACTCCTCTTCACTAGGCTCCCTCCAAAAGGGTCTCCTATAGAGGGGATTCGAAAACAACCAATTGGAAATGCTACTTGAGGACGGGTCAATGTCTTGGTCACCAAGTCCTTCTTGTGACCTAGGCATAAACTTTTAAAAACAACTTCACAACACAATTAGTAACTTCAAACCCAAGTAACCTACAAACAATACAAAAAGAAATATTTGAAAAACAATCTAAACAAAGTATGACACTAACAAGAGTTCCGCAAATTTGATATTTA
Organism: Heliosperma pusillum; assembly: GCA_022085475.1. Classification (NCBI taxonomy): domain Eukaryota; kingdom Viridiplantae; phylum Streptophyta; class Magnoliopsida; order Caryophyllales; family Caryophyllaceae; genus Heliosperma; species Heliosperma pusillum. The sequence goes on along the minus strand of JAIUZE010025528.1, from coordinate 10,538 downwards.
GCTATATTGCCTTCCTCGGCAACGGCGCCAAATTTGATATGCTAAAATACGGTGTCGTTAATTCCGCAAATTAGCTAAGTCAAATAACAATTTATAAAACCAAATCTAGACTCAAACCAACCTAAATAAAAGGGTAGTAAGGGTAAGAAAAGGGTCGAACCCAAGGGAAAGCGGTATTAGCTAAAATAATCTAATCTAGACTCTTGCAAAATATCAATTGACAAAACTAATGACTCTAATCACAAATTAAGACACTAATTACTAATTAAGATACTAATCAAAACAAAGACTTAAATTAATTACAAACTATGATATTCACAATGGAAAACATGTAGATAACAAATAGGGAGAGAGTTTTTCATGAGAAAAGATTATCAAGTCTAAAATTTGCCAACAACAACTAAATACTCAAAGATTCAAATAAGGAGAAGTAACTTAGTGCAATTATCCCAAGTTCCCCCACAATTAACAAAGTAAAGACCCCTCCTTTCCTCCCTTCTCTAATTATCTATTGCAAGCTTCTAAGAATTAGCCACCATGAATTAAACCATCCATAAATGACCCAATACAACTCCACTAATACTTATTAAAACATAAGCATAAATAAAGATGCAAGCTTTAAGCACAAAACCATAGAAACATGCTAGAATCATGTAATAAAACATTAAACCATGTCCTAAATACATAATAACCCAAATTCCACTCAAAAGATTCCAACTTTTAAACCAAAGTTACAATCTTTCAAAGTTACTTCAACAAATACCAAGACAAATCAACCAAATTCATCAAGACAAAGCAATTTAATCAAACAAACAATTACTAAGATGGTTAGTCTTAGCAACAATTCATTTAACAATGAAATTCAAACATAGGAAAATGGAATTAAATAGAGAAGGAAGGATTAAAAAGATCTTACAAAGCTAAAAGGGAAGAACTTGTTCAAATTACACTAAGCAAAGAAAGATTAGCTACCCATAGTTTTCATATTACAACCAATTTCTAAATAAAAACCCATTACAAGAGCCAAAGTTGAAGAACAAAAGTAGAGAATTCTAAGGAAAATATAGTGTTGAATGTTGAATGCTTCATGCCCCCTCTCTCTCTTCAGTCTTCTTCTTTTATACCCTTGGTCTGCAAACCTAGGGGCCTTGAAAGGTGGGCTTCCAAAAGACAAGACGAGAAAATGAAGAAATCCCGTGCTGAGAAATGACGCAGGCTGCGTCCTACGACGCAGGCTGCGTCGTGATGACGCAGGCTGCGTCGAGCACTGCCCAATTTTTCCCTTGCTTTCCTTCTTGACTTTCGTTGACCCATGGACTTTTGGCCCCGCCTTGACTTCCATTGACCCATTGGGCTTGGTCTTCATACCTTGGTGATTCATTGCTAGCCCACTCCAATTTCCGGGTTTTTGGGTCTCGGGTTTTCGGGTTTGACTTTCATTGACTTTCGGGATTTGACTCTCAAAATTGACTTAAAATACTAAATACTAACATTATTACAAAAACTATAATTAACATAAAAACAAAGCTAATGACCCGTAAAAAGTAAAACGAAAGACTCTAAAAATTACTACTAGACACGACAATATTTGACGTTGTCAATATCATATGCATGTAATTGTGTGTTTTAGTCTTATCATAGCTAACAACAATTATAAGAAAGAGGATCAAAGTTATATGAACTTCAGGCATAACTTTGAAGCATTCTGTGAGACAAATTTATAAGAATTTCAGGAATAACTTTGGAAGTTTATATGCAAAGTTATAGCTACCTGGTTATAACTTTAAAGAAACAATTCAAGCAAGATCTACTTCAAATTACACAAGACTCAAGATGGAGAGTCTTTGTGATCAAGATGAAGAGATGATCCGAATACTGAAGATCTTAGTGAAGATTAGATAGTATAGGTCGTCATTCGGTAACTATTCCATTAGAGTGATTTTAAGTTCAAAGTTATAGCTTTAACCTATAACTTTGGATGATAAATGTTGATGCATGATTTTGGAAATAAATATTTTAAATGTTTTCAAAAAGAGAAAGAGTATTTTTATATTTATCAAAAGTTTTAATAGAGGATGTATTTATGAGATTCTATTGGTTAGTAATACAACTTATGGGTTGTCATGCTACGTAGGGTTTCTAATATATTCTATCTCAATTTGTTGTTAACCTAATAAGCCCACCTAGGGTTTGAGCCACCTAAGGGTTCGTGAGAACCAAAGATTGTGCCTCCTAGGGTCGCGTGCTACCAGGGTTTCGTGTAGATAGGAATTTCGGCCAACATAGGCTTGTTTCCTTGTTTACCTTAACCTAGGATTCTAATATATCTTTACAACAACATTTTGAGATATTAAAGATAAATATATTTCTAAAAGATAAAGCAAATAATATTTTAAGATATTAAAGATAAACATCTTTCTTAAATATTAAGCTAGGGTTTTAGATTTTATATCTGCTATGCTTCTATTATAAATACTCCTTCCCATCTCAATCAATAAAACAACGAACGACACACACATACACATTAAGAGAATTTTCGAAATCGTTTTAAAGCAAACCTTGAGCAAAATATTTATTATTTTTAGTGTTTGTTTTTCAATATAGTCGTGTATCAATCTTTGTCAATCGCTCGCGTGAAATACGTTATTGGATAATAGTACATCACATAATCTTACTATTCTTTAACGAGAATCTGTGTGAGTTATATTGTACTTTCTTATTAACGTAAGATAGTATATAGTATTTAGCGATACTGACGAGCTTAATTTACGGTGTCGTTAATTCCACAAATTAACTATGCCAAATAACAATTTATAAAACCAAATCTAGACTCAAACCAACCTAAGTAAAAGGGTAGTAAGGGTAAGACAAGGATCGAACCCAAGGGAAGGCGATGAATGCTAAAAATCTAATCTAGACTCTTGCTAAAAACCGATTAAACAAATTAATTAATCTAACCACCAATTAAAACACTAATTGAAACAAAGACTTGAATTACTTACAAACTATGATATTCACAATGGTAAACATGTAGATAACAAATAGGGAGAGAGTTTTCATGAGAAAATGATTATCAAGTCTAAAATTACCAATAACAACTAAATACTCAAAGATTCAAATAAGGAGAAGTAACTTAGTGCAATTATCCCAAGTTCACAAATTTGACGAGCTTAATTTACGGTGTCGTTAATTCCACAAATTAACTATGCCAAATAACAATTTATAAAACCAAATCTAGACTCAAACCAACCTAAGTAAAATGGTAGTAAGGGTAAGACAAGGATCGAACCCAAGGGAAGGCGATGAATGCTAAAAATCTAATCTAGACTCTTGCTAAAAACCGATTAAACAAATTAATTAATCTAACCACAAATTAAAACACTAATTGAAACAAAGACTTGAATTACTTACAAACTATGATATTCACAATGGTAAACATGTAGATAACAAATAAGGAGAGAGTTTTCATAAGAAAATGATTATCAAGTCTAAAATTACCAATAACAACTAAATACTCAAAGATTCAAATAAGGAGAAGTAACTTAGTGCAATTATCCCAAGTTCCCCACAATTTAACATAGTAAAGACCCTCCTTTCCTTCCTTTCTCTAATTATCTATTACAACTTCTAAGAATTCGCCACCATGAATTAAACCATCCATAAATGACCCAATACAACTAAACCCATACTTATTAAAACATAAGCATAAATAAAGATGCAAGCTTTAAGCACAAAACCAAAGAAGCATGCTAGAATCATGTAATAAAACATTAAACCATGTCCTAAATACACAATAATCCAAATTCCACTCAAAAGATTCCAACTTTTAAACCAAAGTTACATTCTTTCAAGTTGCTTCAACAAATACCAAGATAAATCAACCAAATTCATCAAGACAAAGCAATTTAATCAAACAAACAATTACTAAGATGGTTAGTCTTAACAACAATTCATTCAACAATGAAATTCAAACATAGGAAAATGGAATTAAATAGAGAAGAAAGGATTAAAAGGTCTTACAATGCTAAAAGGAAAGAACTTGTTCAAATTACACTAAGCAAAGAAAGATTAGCTACCCATAGTCTTCATAATACAACCAATTTCTAAGTAAAAACCCATTACAAGAGCCAAACTTGAAGAACAAAGTAGAGAAATGCTAAGGAAAATATGATGTTGTATGTTGAATGCTTCATCCCCTCTCTCTCTTCAGAATTCTTCTTTTATACCCTTGGTCCGCAAACCTAGGGGCCTTGAAAGGTGGGCTTCCAAAAGACAAGACGAGAACATGAGAAAAAACCCGTGCTAAGAGATGACGCAGGCTGCGTCCTACGACGCAGGCTGCGTCGAACGCTGCCCGATTTTTGCCTTGTTTTTCTTCTTGACTTTCGTTGACCCAAGGATATTTGACCCCGCCTTGACTTCCATTGATCCATTGGGCTTGGTCTTCATACCTTGATGATTCATTGCTAGCCCACTCCAATTTCCGGGTTTTTGGGTCTCGGGTTTCAGGTTTGACTTTCATTGACTTTCGGGATTTGACTCTCAAAATTGACTTAAAATACTAAATATTAACATTATTACAAAAACTAAAATTAACATAAAACATAGCTAATGACCCGTAAAAAGTAAAACGAAAGACTCTAAAAATTACTACTAGACACGACAATATTTGACGTTGTCAAACACCCCCACACTTGGACTTTTACTCGTCCCGAGTAAAACTCGAGATTAGTACAAATGACACGAGCCCAACAAAGTGTGTGTGTAGGTATTGACCTCTCTTCCCTCACTACACCCTTCTTATATTCCCTCTTAAACAATCCACCCATGACAAAAACAAAATAAAAAGACTCAATTCTTGTGACACTCTTCTCTCACTCCCCCTCCTTATATCATCCCTCAAGACTAAAGACACGACATGCCACCTACTCCGACTCAAATCAACTCCTCCCTCCTTATAGCTCCAAAAAAAAATAGTATGACCATCTTTGCCTTATCCTAAGGCATAGCGAGATGGTCTTTCTCAACAACCTCCATACAAATCCACTCCTTATATCACCCCCTTATTACTCCACTAATGCAAATCATGGTTACTTGGTTGGCCCCAAACTTCAAAATTTGCACAACCAAGCAAACATCCAAATAAATCCACCAATTTGAAACCTAGTTTTGTGACTCAAAAACAAAAAATAAAAAGGGTCCTAAACTAGCCTCCTTCCAATTTCCTCCTTATCACTCCCTTCTTATTCCTCCAAAATCCTCATCATAGGAAGAATTATGCTCAAATTTTTTTATTTTTTCATTTTTCCATTTTTTTTTCTTGAAAATCCCTCATTTTGCCTAAGGTGCCCTTTCGGGTTTTCACCTTAGCTTTTCCTTTCCTCTCATTGGTGGCTCGCAAATCGATTCTTCATTTTGCCCGGAATGCCCTTTCGGGGTTTCATTCCGTCCTCGGCCACCTTCCCAATCTTGCCTAGGTGCCCACCCTTGTGGGTTTTCACCTAGCCGGGATTTTCAATTTTTTTTTCTTTTTTTTTTTTTTTTTCTTTTCTTTCTTTTCAAAATAAAAACAAACACAATACAAGGCATCAAAACAAAACAACTATATACAATCTTCTCCCCCACACTTAGAACATAAAATGTCCTCATTGTAGGAGAAAAGAGAATGGGTTACCTCATCAATTGTTGAAATGAGAAGAACCCGAGGCACCAAATTTTCTTATATTGAGCTTGCATCCTCTCATAGCCCATGAACACCGCTTCAACCTCGGTGTCGGGCTCACTCACCGCGGCCCTCTTATTTTTCCCTTTGCCAAACAACTTAGAGATCTTTGGTGCCATTTCTGCAAAATGTAACAAACAACACACTACAACAATAACAAGCAATCACTCGAAAAGTTTTTTCACTCAAGCAATTCAACAAACACTTGGTGTGCAACAATTTCTACACCTCAAAAAGCTAGTGTTTGTTGAATTTCTTTACCTTACTCAGAAATTTTTTGTCCAATCCTAACTACACAATCAAGCAAGGGAAAGGGGAACTCAACCTAAGACTAATTCTAGCCTAATTCGAGCAAAAACTTGAAGATTAATGAAAAAGTCGAGTATGAAGTTATACCTTTGCTTTTCCACAAGATTCAAGCTCCTTGATGATTAGAATAGGTAGGAATTCGACAAAATAGCCTTAAAACCCAGCAAAAGACCCGAAAAAACGAATTTGAGGGAAAAAAATCTAGGTTTTTTTAAGACGGATTTCTGAGATTTTTGAGTGAATGAGATTGATTTTGGGGTTATTGAAGGTAGAATAATGATTAGGATGAAGAATTGGATTGAGTTTGATGAAAGTTTTGGAAGATTTGAGTGAGAAAGATGGATTTTTGAGGGATTGGGGTAGGTTTTGGTGTGTTTGTCGTGAAAAGCAAAGAAGAAGATGGAGTTTGTGTGTTTTGAAGAACTCGGGCAAGAGTTAGAAAATAAACTGAAATCAGCACTCGACGCAGGCTGCGTCCTACGACGCAGGCTGCGTCCTTCACTGCCGGATGGTTCTTGCTTTTGCACTTAGCAAAATTTTTGCTAAGTGCTCCAAACACCTCCATACTTGCAATTTCACTTCAATGGTCCATAATAACCTCCAATATCTAAATTCCATCGATTCCCGAACTTTTTATCCGTGGCACGCATCCCGATGCGGCCAAAAACTCGCAAAACTTCACAAAACCGTTAGTAACTTCAAAAAATTTTGTTTGATGCAATGTCTAACTAACTTAAAACAACTCAAATGTTAAGATTTAACAAAGAAACTTCAAAGAAATATTCACAAGGATAGAGTATGTACATGTTTTGCCGTTTATTTAGAGTCGATGGCTCGACTTAGCTATTTCAAGCTTTTCAACTTTCATAGACCGGGTCTTCAAGCAAGACCTCCTCTTCCCCCTCCCGGGCACATCCTTGGAAGTAGTGCTTGAGACGGTGGCCATTCACTTTGAGGAGCTTTCCATCCCCGGGCCCCTCCACTTCAATAGCTCCATGAGTAAACACTTTCTTGACGGTGTAAGGTCCAAACCATCTTGACCTCAATTTGCCCGGAAAGAGCTTAAACCGGTTTTGGAACACAAGAACTTTATCACCCTCCTTGAAAACTCGACGGTTTATCATCCCATCATGCCATCTCCTTGTTTTCTCCTTGTAGATGGAAGAGTTCTCATAAGCATCTTGGCGAATTTCTTCAAGTTCTGGTAATTGAAGCTTTCGGTGCATACCGCTCTCATCTTGGTTTTGGTTGAAAGATTTGATAGCCCAATAGGCTTTGTGCTCAACCTCCACGGGGAGGTGGCAAGCCTTGCCATAGATGAGACGGAATGGGGACATGCCAATGGGGGGTTTGAAAGCGGTCCTATATGCCCACAATGCATCAACTAGCCTCTTACTCCAATCCTTTCTATCCGGATTCACCGTCTTTTCAAGTATTCCTTTAATTTCACGGTTTGAGAGTTCGGCTTGCCCGTTTGTTTGGGGGTGGTAGGCCGTGGAAATTTTATGATTCACCCCATACCTCTTGAGAAGGCCTCCAATCACCTTGTTGCAAAAATGGGTCCCCCTATCACTAATGATAGCCCTTGGAAAGCCAAACCGAGAGAATATGTTCTCTTGAATAAAAATGGCTACTACCTTGGCATCATCGGTGCGGGTAGGAATTGCTTCAACCCATTTTGATACATAGTCCACCGCCAAGAGGATGTACAAATACCCACCGGAATTTGGAAAAGGGCCCATAAAATCAATTCCCCACACATCAAAGATCTCACAATATAGAAGAGGTTGTTGTGGCATCTCATTTCTCTTGGTCAAATTCCCCACCCTTTGACATCGGTCACAAGTTTTTACAAATTTGTGGGCATCTTTGAAACGGCTTGGCCAAAAGAAACCGCATTCAAGCACTTTTCTAGCGGTTCTTTGTGGCCCAAAATGTCCTCCACAAGCATAGTCATGACAATGATGTAAGATGGAAGGGATCTCACTCTCGGGCACACATCTTCTCACAAGTTGATCTTGGCAAAACTTCCATAAGTAAGGATCATCCCATGTATAGTACTTGACATGTGACACCCTCAAATTTGCGGAAAGAAAAAAAATTAATTTAACTAAGTAAAAGACGAGAATACATAACAAAGGTGTCTTAAATAAAAAGTTCATTACAAAACGGAAATAATATTATACAAAAGAAATATACAAGACGGGAGACATATCTCCCGTATAAATACGGAATAAAAGAGTGTATAATAATATACAATCTAAGAACCGAATATAGGTCCAAGGTAAATACTTCGCTCGCTAGCTCGTCAATGTACCCAATGTATGCATCACAAACATGCCAACCGCATTAAATATAAACACGGAAGCCACAGTCAGTGGGGAGTAACTCCGAGTTCTCCCAGCCACGAAATGTCGAGTTTAATGAAACATGAATAACATAAAAGCAATGTATATGGAAAAATACAAAACTTAAACATATATGATATGCTTTTCATGTTATGAAACAGATAACTAACAAATAACCTAGCATGTGAAAGCTATCATGTGAAACCGATAATAAACTATAACTCGAGGTAGGGAAGATGGTATGCTAGCTCAGAGGTTCCTCTCAGAAACATGGCCGTGATACACTCAAACCCTAATCAACACGTAATCATGTGAATCAGTTAACAATCAGTAATCCAAACTCTATCAATCTTAGCCGGCTTGCATCTCACCTTCTAAAACTCATAGAATCATACAAACATGAAAGACAAATACTTCTACAAACAGGCAGAAGTTCTTAGTCCAGTCAATAGTCGACTTCTGTAACTCGAGGCTATACCACAAGGTAGGAAAACATCCTAGTCCTAGACTGATCAGACCTAGCGACAACAGCTATTCCATTCCCCGTCTCATGACAAAACAGTACACGAGAAACTCTACTAGGCGACCCCCTAAGCAGAGATGGCTAGTACTTAAGCTGGCTCCATTCCCAAAGTGGAACTATTAGGCAGACATGCCCCGACTTGGAGATAAGCCCCCCAGGCCGTGACACAAAAGCTATCAAGCTGTGAACTATATACTCGTTAAAGATAGTAAGGCCTATCAATGTCATGGTCCAAGCTACTCATTTAGAATTAGAATGGTCAAGACGCAATATACTCATAATTCTCTATGGGTACTTAGTCAACACGACATATATCATACAATCAAACAGTCACGGGAAAAACTTCCTATCATGTGACTAATTGCATATAAATCATATTCAAATATCATATCGCCTCATATCTACTAAGGCTAATTCAATAATTAAATAAAACCTTACTTGAAGACAAATCACCGACCCGAGTCCCGCGACGGGTCATCAGTCAAAACGGGGCTGACTAGATCTTAGTTTGACCAAACCCGTTTGGTCAAACCGGCTAGAAACAGAGTCTTTAACACATAGACTTGAACATAAATTCATCATATTCATTACATGTTATTTTATTAAAACTTCTAACATGTGAATTATTAAATCTACGAAAACCCGTTTGACTTTAAAGGATAGCAAATTAAACTATAATCCCGTATCATAATTTCTAACATGTGAGAAATAATAATTTTATGAAAAACCTTTTTAATTAAATATTTTACTTATTAACATTTCCCACTTGCTAAAATTACAAAACACGATAAATTAACATTAAACTCAAAAACCGTCACAAGTCCATGGAAGGGGACCCACGGGCTGATTTGGGCCGAGAATAAACCGGCCCATTTGGGCTGTTTTGGTTTGACATTTTTAAAACCGTTTCTTAAAAATTTCCCGCATGCTTAACATATTTAAAACCCGTCAAAACAACAACAAAACAATCAAACATCGATACAAACCCAAAGACCAAAACCCGGACCCACCATGGACCAACCCAGACCGGCCTGGACCGGGCCTGAACCGGCCTGAACCGGCCTGAGCCGGCCTGGTTTGGCTGGTTTTTCCGGCCACTTACACGGTTCCCACCACAACAACCACCAAATTATTTCCAACATGTTTTAATTATCAAACAACCATTTTAACAACCATCCATACAAAAATCATGATTAAGAACCAATCATAAAAATATGTCAAGAACACTAACATATTAAAAATTCCATACAAAATAAAAATCATACTACTTATCATGTTACTACTAAAAATCATAAGTAACAATAATATGCACTAAAACAAAAGATGAACCAAAAACAAAAGAAACAAAAGATATGTAACATTAAATCGTCGAGTAACTCGGAATCGTTACCTTAGCTAGCAAAATCAGTTAGCACCAAAAAAATAAGAAGTGTAAACCCGTCTACTAATCTTCACCCAAAATATACGAGTCACCAAACTCGTCTTCAAAATCTTCCCCTATAAGAAATGACAAGGAAAACATTATTAGAACTAAAACTTGATTTTCCATAATTAAAGTGTTGAAAACGATTTTGTCGGAAGTGAAAATAAAACCGTACGTGAAAGATGGAGAGCGAAGAGGAGGATTCTAGAAATA
>JAIUZE010025526.1:0-19804 GCA_022085475.1 Heliosperma pusillum | reverse complement strand
TACCTTGTACCTATATTCGGTTAATAGTTTGTATATTATTGTACACTTTTATTTCCGTATTTATACGGGAGATATGTCTCCCGTCTTGTAGATTTCTTTTGTATAATATTATTTCGTTTTGTAATGACCCTTTTATTTTATGACACCTTCGTATATGTTTTATTATCTTTTATGTATTTAAATAATTTTTTTTTCTTTCCGCAAATTTGAGGGTGTCACATGCACCATCTAGGAGAGGGTCTGTAACTTGATAATTGATGGGGGAAGTTGTACTAATGTAGCTTCCATCACCCTAGTAAACAAGCTAAGCCTGGTTACTCAAGAACATTCACACCCCTACAAACTAAGATGGCTTAACAAGGGGGCTAAGGTGAGGGTTGATAGACAATGCTTAGTCCGATTCTCTATTGGGAAAATATACAAGGATGAGGTGTTATGTGATGTGGCGCCTATGGATGCTTGCCATCTATTACTAGGGAGACCTTGGGAGTTTGACAGGAACACAACTCACCAAGGAAGGGATAACACTTATAGTTTCAGACATGGGGGAAAGAAGGTCACCTTGACACCCCTACCACCCAACCAGAGAAGTTATGGGAGTCCCAATATGTCAAAGGAAACCGATGGAGTTCTGTTCTTATCAAAGGCAGCCATGATTAAGGAAATGAAACAAGAACAACCTATAATGATCTTGTTGTCTAAGGAAGTTGCAGAGGGGGACGACTCCAAGTTGAATGCATAGGTTGAACCTTTGATCTTGAGGTACAAGGAAGTCTTTACAAGGGAGTTACCAGATGGGCTACTACCCCAAAGGGGAATTGAGCATCACATTGATTTAGTACCAGCTTCTATGCTGCCAAACAGACCAGCTTACAGAAGTGATCCAGCTGCCACCAAGGAGCTGAAGAAATAGATTGAGGAGCTCATGAGCAAGGGATTTGTAAGGGAGTCCCTGAGTCCTTGTGCTGTACCTGCTCTGTTGGTGCCTAAGAAGGATGGCACCTGGAGGATATGCACTGACAGCAGGGAAATTAACAACATCACAGTCAAGTATAGGTTCCCCATTCCAAGGCTAAATGATATGCTTGATGAGCTGAGTGGAGCTCAGATCTTTTCAAAGATTGATCTAAGGCAGGGGTACCATCAGGTGAGGCTCAGAGAAGGGGATGAATGGAAGACTGCTTTTAAAACAAAGCTTGGTCTGTATGAGTGGCTTGTGATGCCTTTTGGGTTGTCCAATGCACCAAGCACCTTCATGAGGCTTATGATAGAGGTGTTCAGACCTTGTTTGGGCAGGTTTGCTGTAGTTTATTTTGATGACATCCTGGTATACAGTGGCAGCAAGGGGGAGCATCTCAGACATCTTGAGACAGTGTTTAGGATCTTGAAGGAGCAGAAGTTGTTTGGGAAGCTGGAGAAGTGTACCTTCATGGTTTAGGAGGTGGCATTTCTAGGATACATTGTGTCAGGGAGAGGGATATCAGTTGACCAATAGAAGGTTGCAGCAATTCAAACCTGGCCTACTCCTAAAACCATCACTGAGGTTAGGGAGTTCCATTGGTTGGCATCATTCTATAGGAGGTTCATCAAAAAAGTTTCAGCTCAATTGTTGCACCTATCACTGAATGTGTTGGAGTAAGTGTCCTAAACAATAGTGCGATCACATAATTAAATCTCGATAATAAGAATACAAAAGGGATGATGAATATTATAGTCAACTGGTCAACATAAATCGGTAACGATTGGCTCAATTGAGTTTGACGTTACTGTCGTATGACGGTGGTGATCAGTTGATCCCTTGAGGTCACACCTAAAGGACAATCCCCAAATCATATACATTAATTAATTGTATAGCGATACAGATTAATTAATCCCTTAATTTGAACAAGTTTGAAGTGAGAATTATATCTTATTGTAATGTGATTAAATAAGATTCATTTTGGTAATTTAATTGTTATATTACTAAGAATGCATTATGTTTATGAAACATTTGAGATAAGTGTAATTGGTCGATTATAATTACAAATTGTTGTAGATTATATTAACCAAATATGAGATGACCAATTTTATTTACATGTAACTATAAAATGTGACTTAAATTGTTAAGTCTAATTTATTTGTTATGAAATTGCATTTAAATTAGTTAAATGTAAATTTATAAGCAAAGATTACATGTTACATGTCACATGTGACACATTGTATGACAATTGACATTTGACAAAGTTAAAATGGACACTTTATTATTAAAGGGGGCCCAAAGTATTGTGAGTTTGTGTGTTAGTGGGTGTTTTTATTTAATTGTTAAATAGAAACATCATCACGACCTAAAGTTATAGCCTTGCATACCTAGTGCTTTGTTAAGAACAAAAGCAAAAGCTCACCCTTACCCATGTTTGTAGGGTGGCCGGTCCTCTTGCCTCTTAAGAGGACTTGTTCCTCTTATTTTAATTGATAGATTTCTCACATGAACAAAAGATGCTTATCTCTCATAAAATACATCTCTCACTAAGAAAGTTTGAGAAGTTTTGTAAAACTTGAGTTCTAATTCATACATAATATTACTAGTGTAGTAATAAGAGGTATTTGATATATTATTATGGCCAACTACAATATATACTAGTGTAGTATTTTGTAGTGTAAAAGGGGTTTGTCTTGGGTGCAACTTAGAGGAGTGTTCTTATACTAAGAACTTGGAGTTCATCCTTATTATTTAAGCTCAAGAACAAAGTAGGAAGGTGTCCTATTTTGTGCCCAAATCCGTTTAAATCTATGTAAGGAACTACTTATTCTTCCTTATTTGTTTTTATGTTATGCATGCATAAGATCCATTTAGTTTAATGAGTAAACTAAATGTTATATGATATTAGAAATGTCTAATATCGAGTTTAAGAAACTCACAAGCGGTATCAGAGCCAAGGTTGTTGCATGCATAATCGATTTTTAGTTTTTTCGAGTTATTGTAACTTAAAGAAAACTAGTAATTTGTATTTTATAAGATAAAATCACAAAGTTATTTGCATGTCAATATATTATGGTCCTAATATGATTTTAGGTCATTTTGATGATTTATGGAAATTTATAGTGCTCAAATATGATTTTTAATATTTTTATTACATTTTAATGACTAATATGATGTTTAAAATGCTAAAAATAGTTAGACTTACCTACTGACCTTGAAATGTTTACAAAATATCAGAAATATATTTTACTTACTGTATGTAAAATTTCGTGCGAAGTGGACTTATTTTGTATTATTTATGATTTTTATAAGATAAAATAGAATAAATAAAGGTCTAATGGTTTAAAAAACTTTCGATTTGAATCTGACTATGAAATTTTAGTATGTTGTCACATGTACATTTTTCTGTTAGACTGGAAAAGTTGAGACTAATGTGATTTGTCTAGCGTGATTTATGAATTTGTAATGTAAACATGGCATAAATAGTGACTTATTTAGCAAATATAGCTAAATTAAATTTAATGACAAGAGAAAGTTGTTCCTGGTTGCATAAATGTCCCACATTTCAGATCTAAAGTTGAAAATTTAATATGATAAACTTTTTGCATGCTTTATGTATTTTATTTGATAAAACCGATAAAGCGCAACCAATTTTTCTCAAAATCGATTCAAAATTTTTTAACCATGATTTTTGACATTATAAGTGCCATGGAAATGTTCTAGAATGTTAAAGAATTTAAAAATTTGAAATTTGAAATTATTGTAATTAAATTTGGATTTATTTGATTAAAATATGATTTTAAAAGTCTAATTATGAGCAATTAAATAACAACAAGTTGAGTTATTGTCAAAAATTGAGTAATGACTAATTTTTGAGGCCTAAATGATTTGGGATAATTAACTTGGACTTAAATATTATTTAAGTATTGTTAGGTGATTTTAAGAAGTTATTATCACGCATTTCCATAAAACCGGGTTACATTCGATATAAACCGTTAAATAGAGCGATTTGGCATTTATCATGAGCATGTTTTATACATATTATAATGCTGCATTTTTATTTGTGAATGTCATATTTTCAATTTATGAATGTCATATTTTGGTTTATGTAATTTGGAATTATGTAATTTTATCTTAGTATGGCCTTAGTTTTAATCGATATTGCCCGAAATGTAAGGGAATATTGATTCAGTTGTAATTTAATGTGATCTCGTATCACTTTTATTGTATTATTTTATTTTACAAATGTATAATAGGAAATTATTGTAATTTTATTATATATTTTGTAACTAACTGTAAAACAGGAGTTTCCCAAAGACGTCTTATGAAGTTCAAGGGACCAAAGGAGTTGGTTTCCGAATTTGTAATAGATTATATGATTTTCTATTTTAGGAAAGGCCATACTAGGAGTTTTATTATTATGTTTGCATTTTATTTGATATGTTTGCATGCATTGCCAAATCGCCATAACATGACATGCATATTTTATCGAGTATTCGACCGTGTCAATTAAAATAATCGTTAATTCATCGATTTAGTTCACTTTAACATGATAGATTATAAATTGACATGACCTCTCATGATAAATAATTGAGATCAAGCCTTACCAAATGTAGAACCCATGAATCCCAATTTCGCAAGGAAGTAGGCTCGGCTCACCGTGGTGCTGAACTTGTTACGTTGGGTAAGAGGGGTAATAAATGTTATTATTTTGAAATTTGGATTGAGCTAAACGGAAGTATTCGAGACCGTAGCCGCATGTGTTCCGGGCTTAAGATAAATATTAAAGTAATATTATCGACCGAGAGTTCTAATGTAGAATCGATTAAAGAGTTAATCCACCGAATTATGTTAATGAGGGATGAATCGGCTTACCGTGCCCAAGTTGATATGGATTTGGATCTCGGAATCATTTATAATAGTTGGGTAGAGGTCACTATTTAAATGTTAAAACTTGTTTAAAATGTTTACAAGTATTTAAAACGATAAATGTTAACATTTCCTTTATGTCTAAAATTTTGTAGTTAATATTGTATATTCGCAATGGCAAATGCTAATTCATCCACTACCACCTATGCTCCAACCCTCACAAATGTCTCTTGGCTTTGATCCTTCATGGATCGATGCAAGTTAGAAAAGAATGGCGCTAATTTTACCAATTGGAATATGCAAATCCGCTTGGCCGTGGCAGGTGACGACAGGGTTCGTTACCTTGCCAAGGCCTCTCCCACCGCACCTAATGAAAGGTCAACCGCCACGCAAGGCGAGCCTATGAGGCTAGTCACAAAGAGTACGCCACAATCAAAAACGTTTTAATCTTCTCGATGGAGGCCAATCTCCAAGGGAGTGTCATATGATGAGCACGGCCTATGAGATCCATGCCAAGCTTGTGACCATGTTTTTCACAAGCTCCTAGGATCATACAATTTTTGACGGCTTCCGCATTTTTCGACATGAACCTAAAAGAGGGCCAAAAGTTAGCCCTCATGTACTCAAATTGATTGAGCATGTCGAGTGATCAGTTATGTCGCGGTCCCGATACAAAAATTATTACCCGCACTTAGGCTAACAACATAAGGAATGTAATTAGGGAAGTAGGGTGTCGATCCTCAGGGAGTACGTGTTAACTATGAATTGCTATGGAGTGATTTTCATTTAAGTTCGAGTCATTTGAGGTGGTTGTATAAACTATTAACATAAAATAAAATGACAAGTATGTAAATGACGATATGTAAATGACAAATATGTAAATTGCAAAATGTAAAACTCAAAACAGAAGACGTACCCGATCGGATTGTCACGTACCCGATCGGGGAAGTTCTCTGATCCGAATGACAGTATTTAAAATCTAACTAAAGCGATATTTAAATGACAATATTGAAAGGCTATCTAACTAGACTAATAAACTAACTAATAACAATAATGTAAACTACCTAAGAATAGAAATAAAATGACGATAAAGTAAACTAACTAAACAACAATAAAATAAACTATCTAAAACGGTAAAATAAACTAACTAATCAAATTGAAATAGTGAAAGAGGAATATATGTAAAACTAATTAAAAGTTTCATTAATACCAACATTAGAATTACTATGATTGTCTAGGCCTTGTAGCGATATATTTCTTTCGGATTCGTACCGACCTTTTAGCGGGTCCTAACGTCCTCCCAGCATGGTTAGGTCACTAAACCCCTATTGGCGGTCCTAATTCCCATCCCATCTCTCGTTATAAAGATAGAAATTGACTAATACAAACAATTGTTTATGCCCACTAAACATAGTTATAGAGTTTGACACAACCAAAGGAAGAAACAACTAGATGGTTCAAATGATATCTACCCTTCTTTTAATTCATTTAACTCGTAAATCATCTCAATATTGCAACTCTATTTATTTTATGTACACAATGATAATTTTACAATATTATGTCTAATTTATGTGATCATGTGATTAAGTAAATTAATAAGAAAAAGATGTAGGAAATTAGGCTATGAAATATAAATACTAAAGTGATTATGGTGATTGTATTAATAATGATTCTAATGACAATTTTTAGGATTATATGATTAGGTAAAATGTAATGTGACATGCTAAACAATATTTTGGTTTTAACTAGATTAATTTTAGATTGATTTCCTAATAACAACAATATGAAAACAATACTAATTAGTTTAAGGTTCATGATGAAAATTGCATAGTAAAAGATAGAGAATTACCGAGTTTGGAATATGAATATATAAGAACGAAAGTAAAGAACAAATATCCAATAACAAAAGCTATGAAAACACTAGAGGAACACTAAGAAATAAACTATATTCTAAAACTTGTAAGAAAGAAATAAACTATGAAAATTGTATGAAAGTATGCTAAAAGATAATATGAAGTTGATGTAGTATATGAAGATAATTGTGTGTGATGATCATTGGCTTTTATAGGGCTGCATGGCTGCTGATCCCTCGTCCAAATTCATACCCTAGTCAAAGCATTAAATCACTCATTTAAGCTCGGTTGAAGAAGAGCTAAGTAACGTCCATTTGCAGAAATACCCGATCGGGTAAATGGTAATCCGATCGGGTAAATGTGCAAGATGGATTCTTCCGTCTTTTCCTCTTAGGCACGGAATCCTATGCCTTGGTCTTGGTCAATGCAATACGGAATTGGGTTTGGGGTTATCTTCTTTTGACTTGGGTTGATGTTTCCTTTTGAAGTTCAAAGCCAAAGTCCAAAATAAATCCAATTGAGGAAGGATGTAGTGGAATCGTAATCAAATCGTGAACTGGCTATCATCAATTCCTTGAAAACTCGTATCCTAGTGCCTTTGCTCCATAAAGTAGGAAAATATAACAAAACCGCTTCATTTCCTATAAAACGAGTCAAAACACGCAAAACAACTAGAATAGCAATATTAGCTCGTTAATCACTTAACAAAGTGCATAAATCGTATGGAAATCGAGCTAAAACGGGGGATAAATTAGTACAAAATATCACTTATCAAACTCCCCCAAGCTAAACCCTTGCTTGTCCTCAAGCAAACATAACAATCATAACTAGGACAAGGGTAGCTAACAATGATCAGTCTATCATACAAATCTCAAAAAGTAAGCTCTTAATAAGTAGATGAATCATAAGCCCGTAGCAACAAGGGCGAAGGAAAATGCGAATCATGGTTGAGATTTACATAACGGCGCAGCATAGAAAATATTCTTTGGACCTTTTCAGCTCTTGCATGATCTTTTTGACAATGGACTCTCACGGTACACTCTTCACTCAAATTTTTGTAAAATAGGAAATATTGGTTCAAATTTGAAGTGACACTCACCTATCTACAACTTATAAGAATGTGCCCGCAGTCTAGTATGGTAGACAATCCAAAACCATTAAGTAAAACTAATCATGATCGAAATGTAATATAGGAAGCACTTAGAAAAGTAAAGAAGAGGCTTGGGAAATTTGGGTAAGAAAGTGGACAAATGATTTTGGTCATGTGGAGCTTAAAGTCAAGCTAGTAATAACCAAATGTGTAGTGGATACTCAATCCAAATCATACCAATTCCCATCAACAAAAGTCAAAGCCAAAAGCAGCATATTGGGTTAATAAACATGAAAAATCAAGTTACGACTTCCCATAAATTTCTTTCTTTTCTTTTCATGGAAGCGTTTTTCCTCTTTTTGCTTTTTCTTTTTTTTTCTTTTGAGCTTTCAATTTCATTCTTTTTCATTTTTCATCGTTTTTGTTCAAAGCTCTTTTTTTTTTTCTTTTTCTCTTTTACATCAGAACCCGGGAATAAGCAATCCCGAGACAAGTTCACACCAAACGATGGCATTATTAGAACATCGCAAAAGCATAAAACACCCCTACACATATAGTTGGTTACTAGCTCAACAAGGGTAGGCAATATTATAATGTAGCTAGAAAGAAGGGTGTTTTTGCGAAAGGTGAACAAGAATGAATGGCTTCAAAATGTAGATCATGACAGTAATACTTATAGAAAATGGAATAAAAACCATACTTATGCGTTTTGATGTAACACAGACTATAAGGAGAAACTACTCACTCCTAAACTGGGATCAGGTGCAGATGTACCGACCACTGGAGGCTCTACCTTACAATATGAGTAGCTTGCCAAAGTCAAGATCAAGCTTAATTAAGTCCAAATGCAATTTTCTACCTACTGTGTACAAGACATCCCCAAGAATGCACAATTCCTCATAATATAATGAAACATCATCTTATAAAAACTATAAAATGAGAAATGTAAGATGGAAATGATCTTTTCTTTTTGTTTTTTTTGTTTTTTTTTTATTTTTCCGATCTTTTCTTTTTTTTTTTCAATAAAAACTAAAAATCTAAATGCAATCCTAAATGCAAATCCTAAATGCAAATCCTCCCCCAAGCTAAAACTTCACATTGTCCTCAATGTGCATGCAAGTATAATAGAAACAAACCGAGAAACGGCTGGTAGCACATGGAACAGAGAAACAATATGAAATTATAATGGGAAAAGGGGCTAAAATAAAACGAAAAATGCAAAAGAAAGAAAGGAAAGAAAGAAAATTCTTACAAAATGTCTAGCCTCCCCTAAGCTAGTATAAATAAGGGGAGCTCATCATCTCATCACAAAGGCCACCATCTACGACCTCTCCTCTCAGAAGGAGTTGGCTCGGATGCGGATCCAGAATCATCTGTATAGTAGGTATCATCTGCAGAATAATAACTACCACGAGAAGTAATGATCCCGGTTGGGTCGCTGGCTCCTAAGGACTGGTACTCTCCTACTTGGTGATCTCGAAAATCACCTCTATACCCCCCAAAACTCTCGACACCATAGACGGTTCCACAGTAATCCGGTCCGGTCGGCTGCACACCTGCATCATAAGTAGTACCATACCTCCCTTCGGGCCAAGTATAAAAAGACGGGTGGGGGCCCTTAGGTCTAATCACACCTTGCCTAGCAAAGTGATCATAGATGGGGTGCAAAGCAAGCTGCTGGTCGGACTGAATTCTATTAACGGACAAGGTTAACGTTTCAAACATGGCGGTCACATCGCCCGCAGCATGGGTCGAGTGAGAGGATGATCCTACCTCAGGGCGGGGGGATCTAAGTTGAACAGGGGGGGTCAATGTGGGTAATATCCCCAACAGGAAGGTAGTAAGTGGGTCGGGGTAAGATAGCCTCACCCTCTTGAAGTTGAGGACGCTGCCGAAGAAATGAAATTTGCTCTACCTCGGCGGTCAACTTGACCGAATCACGGCCAACTATCCTCCAAATCATATGGGGGTGAGAGACTCGAAACCAGTTGAGCTGAACAAAATAAGCATAATCCAACACATTTCCCATCTCGGTGGGAGGTGTAGTCAATGCCTGGAGGTCGGTGGTGGCTTGGTTAAAACCACAAACTCGCATAGCAAGGTGAGTGATAAGACCTCCATAGACAATGGTAGTGTTCTTAGGATTAATAGCTTTGGTCAACTGAACAGCAAAATGATACGGTATATTAATAGACCATGGTTCATCACCATTCACATTCAAAAATCCTCCTAACATTTCTAACTCCACTCATCTCACCAAATGAGGCTCAGCACAACCCAAAAAGGTCCATCCCATGAATCTTTGCCAGATTCTAATGGCGGGATGATGGATATGTTGGTGTGGGACATGGTCCCAACGAGAGACAGGGTAAGTCGAAATAGCACTCCAAAGCAGGCTAATATCAAAGTCTTCTGGAGGTGAGGTAACAGTATCCTCAGTGGTGAGACCAAATTGTCTAGCAAAGTTCTCCAAGTTCATATTATAATCATCATTAAACAAGCGAAACTGAACTTGAGGCATGGTATTTCTATTTCTAGACCTATGTAACTCGAAAGAGCTTAAGAATTCAAGGGTTAATTGAGGGTAGGTCTCATAACTAAATTTCATGCTAGCATTCATACCTAGACCCCTAAATAACACTTTAACATGCTCATAAAGTTTTATATGCCTTAAAGAAGAAACATTGAGGAACTTGGTAGCCCTCATACCTTTGCTTTTAAGTATACACCAATTTTGTCATTGCTTGTGTGAACTAAATTCTACATCCGGAAAGTTAGGATCATGCATAGCATTTCCTTGATTTTCGGGTTGATCGTTTGCTTCAAGCATTTCTATATCTTCTTCTTGTGCTCTACTACTCTCTCCTTGAGTGGAGGTTCTTGCCCTCTTCGATTTGCTTAATGTAGGTGCCATTTTCTACAAATAACTAATATTAAAACACTTCATTCATAAACATAAGTTGATAGCATACATGTTAGAATACTAAGTTGTGAGCACAAATTTAAGCATAGTAATCTTAGTGAAACATTGTCATGCTATCTTTTGAGCAGAAATGGATGTTTTAAGCGTAACAATATGTCACTAAGATGAACAACATATAATTAAATCATGAGTTTGGCTACTACCTAAGGGTACTAATGCTAAATTAACACAATAAGATCATAAGTTCATAGTGTAAAGCATGAATTCAAGCATCATACTACCACTTAAGCAAAAGTTCTTAGCATATAGTAAAGATGAGTATCCTAATTAGCATATGGGCATCCAAATCATAGTAATCATCCTAATTAATCACTAGAATTCACTCTATAGCATGTAAGAATCATTAGAAATCCAATTTAAACAAGTTTTATAATCTAAATCAAGAACCCCCAAATTTGAGTTAGGGTTTGTTCATGTTGGATTTCTGAAAAATATAGAGAGATTGAAGTAACTAAAGTAGAATTAACTTACTTGATGATGCTTAGAAGTTGCCCTTGATGAACTATAGGAACAAATTTTGTAAGAAAAGACTAAGAATTGAAGGTTTTGAGAGAGTTTTGAGCTTTGAAATTGAAGAACACGGGTATAAGGCAGCAAGCAAAGGGTAGCAAGTGGGTTTTATAGAAGAAATTAGAGCAAAATACGAGGCAGCCAATTTACTCGATCGGGTATATAGCAATCCGATCGGGGAAACTTGCTGGTCCGGTTTTTGTTTCTATTTTCTTTGCCACTTGCTCTTACCTTTTGGCTATGTCCTTGCACATACTTATTAACCTTAGTGATCTTGGCAACTTGGGACAAGGATAGCTCCTTCTTGTCTCAATAGGTCCTCCGATTCTAAGTACGAAAAACTATATACTAGACATGCATAATAACAAGTAAAACGAAAAATTGTTCCTAACTATTACAACACAAAATCCAAAAATAGAGTCCAAATAAAATAGTCCAAATTAAAATCATTGTCTAATAAGTAAAAGAAAGAATGCATAAAGAAAAAGTAAAGAAAAAGACGGGTTGCCTCCCGACAAGCGCATTTTTGAGTCATGTTAGACTTTGTTTTCCTATCCCTCCTTAAGCCTTATGAAGGGATTTGAGCTCCTTGTAGCTGGATTCGTCCTTGAATTTCCTCATTTACCTTTTGCCAACACCCATGGCAATCTCATTCTAATTATGCCTCCGCAACTTTGAAAGCCTCGAGGTCGCCATCTCCAACGCTCAACACATTCCCCTTTTTGTCAAAGGTGGCACTCGATCCATCTATTTCAAACGTGATCTCTTCTCCTTTCACATCTATACAAGCTCCAACCGTATTTAGGAAGGGTCTTCCTAATATAATATAGTCATTCCTTTCCTTCTTTGAAAATATGACATAGAAATCGACGGGAATGAGGAAGTATCCAATCCGTATTGGGACATCTTCCACAATTCCTGCGGGAGTATGCAAAGATCCATCGTCTAGTTGAAGGCTAGTACTAGTGAATTTCATTTGTATTGGGCAACGGTCATGATAGAAATCAAAAGGCATGACGCTAATAGCGGCTCCTAGATCACACAATGCACCTTTGACCTTATGAAAACACATTGTGAAAGAAATGTTGAAACAACCTGGGTCCTTAAGTTTGGAAGGAATGAGAATCCTCCCTTCTTCAAGGGTAGGTTCCTTGCGAGAGTCTTTGGTTGCTTCTTTTTGCCTAGATGTTTTGCCAATCCGTGCCTCTAATTTTGAAAAAGCTTCGTTTGTTGCCAAAGTTACTTCTCCAATTCTTTCTTCCAATTTCCCTTGAGCTTTTATCAATTTCATGATCAAAGCTTCGAGACGGGATGTCTCCTCATGTGTAGAGACTTTGGTTGGTTTGGCTAGTGTTGGATCGTTGTAAACTTCATGGGGTAACCTAAAGATAGGCTCCTTACTCTTTTCATTCCCAAGAGGATAATCACAAGGTTTATCACTAATCATGTCAATTGTGACAATCGATGGTGTTTCACTCCCTTGGGTGTTTTGACTAGAACTCGATGGGGTCAATTCTTCTACTCTCTTGTGGAGAGATAAAATGGTTGATTTGAGTGAGTTTAAGCTTGAAAAGAAGCATGAGTACATATTATGTTGGGATTGGATTACTTCCCTTAACATCTATTTTTGCTATCACATGATCATTTTGAAAGGATGAGTTTGGAATTGTATGAGGTGTATTTGTGGGTTGAGTTTGGCGCAATTGTGGGTGGAAAGGGTTTAAAGGTGTGAGTTTGTTCCCACATCGTTGAGGTGGATGCCCTATTCCCCCACAAAGTTCACATGGTGTTGTTAATGAGGTAAATGGGTTGAAAACTTTTGGGCGATATAAAGTGCTTTTTGGGGTGGTTTCGTTTGATTGAACGGGACAGGCTAAGGAAATTGTGGTGTCAACATCTTTTGAAGTTTCCACTCGCCTCTTCTTTCGCTCTCCCCCATTGGTTTGTGAACCTTCCCCACTTTCATTTTGTGATTTAATTGATAGGTTTGACAAATTGGTTCTAAACCTACGGTGAAAAGCGATGACAATCTCTTCCCACTCCATAGGTCTTGTGGCTTCCTTTAAACGACGGGTGAACCACCATTTAGCTTCTCCCTTTAGTGATAAAGGAAAAAGGGTTTCTCTAATCTGATTTTGGGTGATTCCCTCCTTCACAAAGGTTTGACACAATTCGCAAAAGGTTTGTAGATGGTGTGACGGGTTTTCGTTTGGTTTTCCACTAAATTGGTTACCCTCAATGAGAGCAATCAAAGTCATATGGACCCTTAGGATCCCACTAGCGAGCTGAAAAACCCGGTACCTTGGATCTTCCCTTGTTAGTACCATTTTTGTCAACCTACAAGAAAAAACACAAAAGAGAAAGTTAGTAACGATTTAGGTACGGTTGCACCTAAAAATGGTAGAAATGATAAACAAAAACCAACAATACATAGATAAACAAAACCGTGCTCCCCGGCAACGGCGCCAAAATTTGATCGGTTATGTCGCGGTCCCGATACAAAAATAATTACCCGCACTTAGGCTAACAACATAAGGAATGTAATTAGGGAAGTAGGGTGTCGATCCTCAGGGAGTACGTGTTAACTATGAATTGCTATGGAGTGATTTTCATTTAAGTTCGAGTCATTTGAGGTGGTTGTATAAACTATTAACATAAAATAAAATGACAAGTATGTAAATGACGATATGTAAATGACAAATATGTAAATTGCAAAATGTAAAACTCAAAACAGAAGACTTACCCGATCGGATTGTCACGTACCCGATCGGGGAAGTTCTCTGATCCGAATGACAGTATTTAAAATCTAACTAAAGCGATATTTAAATGACAATATTGAAAGGCTATCTAACTAGACTAATAAACTAACTAATAACAATAATGTAAACTACCTAAGAATAGAAATAAAATGACGATAAAGTAAACTAACTAGATAACAATAAAATAAACTATCTAAAACGGTAAAATAAACTAACTAATCAAATTGAAATAGTGAAAGAGAAATACATGTAAAACTAATTAAAAGTTTCATTGATACCAACATTAGAATTACTATGATTGTCTAGGCCTTGTAGCGGTATATTCCTTTCGGATTCGTACCGACCTTTTAGTGGGTCCTAACGTCCTCTCAGCATGGTTAGGTCACTAAACCCCTATTGGCAGTCCTAATTCCCATCCCAACTCTCGTTATAAAGATAGAAATTGACTAATACAAACAATTGTTTATGGCCACTAAACATAGTTATAGAGTTTGACACAACCAAAGGAAGAAACAACTAGATGGTTCAAATGATATCTACCCTTCTTTTAATTCATTTAACTCGTAAATCATTTCAATATTGCAACTCTATTTATTTTATGTACACAATGATAATTTTACAATATTATGTCTAATTTATGTGATCATGTGATTAAGTAAATTAATAAGAAAAAGATGTAGGAAATTAGGCTATGAAATATAAATACTAAAGTGATTATGGTGATTGTATTAATAATGATTCTAATGACAATTTTAAGGATTATATGATTAGGTAAAATGTAATGTGACATGCTAAACAATATTTTGGTTTTAACTAGATTAATTTTAGATTGATTTCCTAATAACAACAATATGAAAACAATACTAATTAGTTTAAGGTTCATGATGAAAATTGCATAGTAAAAGAT
This sequence comes from Heliosperma pusillum, assembly GCA_022085475.1. Taxonomy (NCBI): domain Eukaryota; kingdom Viridiplantae; phylum Streptophyta; class Magnoliopsida; order Caryophyllales; family Caryophyllaceae; genus Heliosperma; species Heliosperma pusillum. The sequence goes on along the minus strand of JAIUZE010025526.1, from coordinate 4,874 downwards.
AGAGAATTACCGAGTTTGGAATATGAATATATAAGAACGAAAGTAAAGAACAAATATCCAATAACAAAAGCTATGAAAACACTAGAGGAACACTAAGAAATAAACTATATTCTAAAACTTGTAAGAAAGTGTGCTAAAAGATATAAAAAGATGATAAGATGATAATGGATGATTGTAAGATGATAATTGTGTGTGATGATCATTGGCTTTTATAGGGCTGCATGGCTGCTGATCCCTCGTCCAAATTCATACCCTAGTCAAAGCATTAAATCACACATTTAAGCTCGGTTGAAGAAGAGCTAAGTAACGTCCATTTGCAGAAATACCCGATCGGGTAAATGGTAATCCGATCGGGTAAATGTGCAAGATGGATTCTTCCGTCTTTTCCTCTTAGGCACGGAATCCTATGCCTTGGTCTTGGTAAATGCAATACGGAATTGGGCTTGGGCTGATCTTCTTTTGACTTGGGTTGATGTTTCCTTTTGAAGTTCAAAGCCAAAGTCCAAAATAAATCCAAGTGAGGAAGGATGTAGCGGAATCGTAATCAAATCGTGAACTGGCTATCATCAATTCCTTGAAAACTCGTATCCTAGTGCCTTTGCTCCACAAAGTGGGAAAATATAACAAAACCGCTTCATTTCCTGTAAAACGAGTCAAATTACGCAAAACAACTAGAATAGCAATATTAGCTCGTTAATCACTTAACAAAGTGCATAAATCGTATGGAAATCGAGCTAAAACGGGGGATAAATTAGTACAAAATATCACTTATCATCGAGACTCTTAAATTGCAAAGGGGTTACCATTCCCGAACAACTCGTTATCGACCGATTCTTACGTTCCTTGGGGAAAAACAAATCAAAGCATATGTGCAGTTTAGGGTAAACCACTAATGCGTGTATTTTATATAGACTTTTTAGTCCATTTATGCACGCATTTCTATGTCATTTAGGTGATATTATGTCACCATATGCCCCTATTTGGCTACTTTGTACTTTCATCACCATTTTGTAGGTACAAGCTGCGTAGTAGCGGAAACCGAGCAAAAACAGTCCACTTTGCATGCATTTAGGAGAATGGAAAGAACGAAACAGAAGCTCTTGCATGGGAAAGCGTGAAACCGCTCACAATCAAGTCCAAAGCCACGACCAACACTATATGCTAAGCCAGAGGACCTCAATCGACCATATCTTTGGTTGATCGAGGGGAGTGCTGATAAAGAAGACTCGATCGAGTGACTCTCTACTCAATCGAGAGGATTTATTGCTAGAGAAGACCTCGATCGAGCTGTCATCTGCTCGATCGAGGGGTAGCTGTTGAAGAATTGGTCGATCGAGACGATGAAGTCCTCGATCGACTGATATTCTCGAATAAAGGCCTCGATCGAAGGGGATTTTCCCTCGATCGAGTGAAATCTGTCACGGGCCTTAAGTCCGTAGACTAATTAGGTTAGAAGTGGTGTTATGCATTATATAAGACTCTTAGTTCGTTATTAATGGGGATTATTATGAACTACTAAGCAGACATTTATCATTCACCATTAGTTTCAGAACTTTCTTAATCTTTAAGTTTACATTCGGGTTTATATTCGACGCGGATTTGTTCTTTACGCCGGATTTGCTAAGATTGTAAACTCTTTTCTCTCCTTTATTCTTAATCTTTGTTCTAGTCTTAATTATTGTTTTACCTTTCTTAATTGCTGCGTTATTGTTCTTTATGCTTGTTAATTACGATTGTATCATGTCTAATGTCATATATTCAATCGTCTTTATTGCTAGCATCATTAATAGTATGAGTAGCTAATTCCCTTATATGTTAGGATGAGGAAACTGTAATAAAGGCATGCTAGGATAAAGTATATTAGTTAATCTTGAATATGAGAATCAATCTAAGCAATATAATTGAGGTTAGTCGAATGAGTGCACGCAGGAGACTAGCTAGGTAGTTAACCCCGACCAGGATCGAGAGATTGGAAGGGAAAGGCTTTCTTAGAATTGATAGGTGACTCCTAAGAGGGCGAGAGTTAATTAGGAAAATCGCTAGGGTGGTTTGAGACCGAGAGGAGAAAACCATTGCCCTTCTCATTGATAGATTGACAGACTTAGTTGACCCGTAGATGCCGATATTGCAGTAGACCGAATCCTAGCATATTTTTCCTTTATCTGATTTATTTCGTGTTAACCTCTACCTTTATTTCTCTTCCCTTAAATCTTATTTAGTTTAGTTTAAAACCAAATCAAAACCCCCAGACTGTGACTGACAGACTTAGATTGCAGTTAGTTAATTTCCTCCCTGTGGAGATCGACCCTACTTCCGCTATCTTCTTTAGTTAGTAGACTTAGGCTTTTATTTTTGGTGTATAACGACTCGCATCAACCACAATATGCAAAAACATGAAAACCTCTCTTCATGAATCGTACAAGATGCTTGTGCAAGCTGAGAGAGACATGAGACTAAATGTTAGCACCTCCAAGGATATAATAGTAAGGGGAAGTTCTAGAAAGGTGGTAGTAAAGGGAAGAAGCCCTCCACCTTCAAAGGAAAGGGAAAAAGCTATTGAGAATAGCTCACCCAAACCTAAGAAAGGTGCCTCAACCGAGGATAAGTGCCATTATTGTAATGGCATAGGGCATTGGAAGGGAAATTGCACTAAATATCTAGGAGATATCAAAACTGGAAAGATGTTTCAGTTGGTAATTTATCCCTATTGTTTATGTTATGATCTCAACTTTGGTAGGTAGATACGAGTTGTGATTCTTACCCTATTTAATTGTAATTAGGGCATCCTAGCAAGGACAAATGCAAGGACAAGCAAGCCTAAGAAGGCTCTTCAAGGGAAGCTAAGGTAGCTACCCATGATTGAAGACCTATGAAAGCTTGGTCTCATTTTGAATTGTCTAAATTTTGGGATTTATTTTGAGACATTGTTTTTAGAACTTTTATAATTTCCTTGTTTGACATGGAAATTTGTTCAATTCCTTTTATTGACATTGGTTGTAAATGGATTTAGTGACTTGGTTTTTAACCCAAGTCACTCGGTTTGTTGAAACTTTTAGTTCGAAAAACTTGTCATCATACTCTACTTGCTAATAACATAAATTGTATCGACTCAAATTGATCATATTAGTATTATGATGATTGGATCATTATAATAGAAGACTAAGAATTCGATTCTCACTTTGAAAGATCAATTGATAAGTCAAATTTGAGTTATTGAACTCAAAGTAGGGAGTCTACCAAACCAATCGGCCACACCACTTATAAATATTGTAATTGACATGAATATGAGTACACCTCTTTAGCTTATAGAACTAGTCTATCTCGAAGCTAAGATTCGATGTCTTTACAATGCAATCTTTAGTAGATCACTTAAAGGTCATGTTGTGATACTTCTATCTCCCCCACTAGTATGAGTACAAAATTGTTTGTGGCTCATAAGGCTATCTTTAAAGAAAATAGTTGTATTTTTCTAAAGATAGAGAGGGAAAAAATAAGCCATAACGAAAAACTAGTTAGGAACTAGTGAGGAAACCAAAAGAAAATGTTCTTAGGTTAGACTCAAGACTGAAACCAAAAGAAAATGTTCTTAGGTTAGACTCTAGACTAGTGAGGAGGCCAAAAGAAAGCGTTCTTGGGTGAATCCTTAGACTAGTGACGAGACCAAAAGAAAATGTTCTTGAGATAATAAGATTATGATCTATGTAAGTGGAAGCACCTAGAAATTTTAAAATTTGATTTTCTAACATGAGAGACTTATGAAACTAAATGGAATCTATGCATAAAAAATGTTTTATTTGGAGTTGTCCAATTGTAGTTGCATGGATAGACATGTAGATGTCTACAAAAGCTAAGTTAATGTCTAACTATGCTTAGATCCAAATCATCAATAAAATAACTCATAGTAGGTGTGTACAAGATACCCAACAAAACCACATGTCTAAATAGAGATTTGGAATAGGATGTGTACATGACACAAGCCTATGGTATGTATCTACATAGATGTTATGATGATCTTTTTCTATTATGAGATATAAGAAGAGTTTCACTCGAATTGTCGAAAAGACATGTATAGACATAAAATTCAGTGGGAGTTAAAATCATGTATAGACATGAAGTTAAGTGGGAGTTAAATTCACGTAAAGACATGAAGTTCAATGGGAGAAATTGTTCTCCACGTGAATGACGTATCACTAATTGTGAGTGACGTATTCTTGTTACCTTTTTGAAAGGAATGGTTGGATTTTAATATTGGATAAAAGAGGGGAACATGTATACTAAAATCAAAATCTGTTGTGGAATAGAAGATTCTAGCTTGGCATTTAAAAGGTGTCTTATGTGACACCCTCGAATTTGCGGAAAGATAAACAAGTAATTTAAATAAATAAAAGATGAGAATACGTTTTTAATAGGTTCACTTTAGTGAAAACCGGTAAATTTTAAAACCGGAACCTACCATTAAATATATTCATCATAACAAAGGTATCTTAAAGAAAAAGGTTCATAACAAAAAGGAAATAATATTATAAATAAGAAGTATCTAAAACGGGAGACATATCTCCCTAATAAATACGGAAATAAAAGAGTGTATTAAATAATACAATCCTAAGAACCGAATATAGGTCCAAGGTAATACTTCACTCGCTAGCTCGTCAATGTACCCAAGTATGCATCACAAACCTGCCAACCGCATTAAATATAAACACGGAAGCCACAGTCAGGGGGGAGTAACTCCGAGTTCTCCCAGCCACGAAATGTCGAGTTTAATAAAACATGAATAACATAAAAGCAATGTATATGGAAAATACAAAACTTAACATATACGATATGATTTTCATGTTATGAAACAAATAACTAACAGATAACCTAGCATATGA
>JAIUZE010025524.1:0-20296 GCA_022085475.1 Heliosperma pusillum | reverse complement strand
CGGTTTGACCGAACGGGTTTGGTAAAACTAAGATCTAGTCAGCCCCGATTGACTGATGACCCGTCGCGGGACTCGGGTCGGGGATTTGTCTTCAGGTAAGGTTGTATTTAATTATTGAAATAGCCTTAGTAGATATGAGGCGATATGATATTTGATTATGATTTATATGCAATAGTCACATGATAGGATGTTTTTCCCGTGACTGTTTGATTATATGGTTGGTGTCGTGTTGACTAAGTACCCATAGAGAATGATGAGTATATGGCGTCTTGACCATTCTAATTCTAAATGAGTATCTTGGACCATGACATTGATAGGCCTTACTATCTTTAACGAGTATATGTCACTTGTTGATAGCTTTTGTGTCACGGCCCTGGGGGGCTTATCTCCAAGTCGGGCCATGGATCCAAGAGTTCCGCTTTGGGAAGGGAAGCCAGCTTAAGTACTAGCCATCTCTGCTTAGGGGGTCGCCTAGTAGAGTTTCTCATAGACGGTTATGTCATGGGACGGGGAATGGAATAGCTGTTGTCGCTAGGTCTGATCAGTCTAGGACTAGGATGTTTTCCTACCTTGTGGTATAGCCTCGAGTTACAGAAGTCGACTATTGACTGTGCTAAGAACTTATGCCTGTTTGTAGAAGTATTGGTCTTTCATGTTTGTATGATTCTATGAATTCTAGAAGGTGAGATGCAAGCCGGCTAGGATTGATAGAGTTTGGATTACCGATTGTTAACTGATTCACATGATTACGTGTTGATTAGGGTTTGAGTGTATCACGGCCATGTTTCTGAGAGGAACCTCTGAGCTAGCATACCAGCTTCCCTACCTCGAGTTATAGTTTATTATCGGTTTCACATGATAGCTTTCACATGCTAGGTTATATGTTAGTTATCTCTTTCATAACATGAAAAGCATATCATATATGTTAAAGTTTTGTATTTTCCATATACATTGCTTTTATGTTATTCATGTTTTATTAAACTCGACATTTCGTGGCTGGGAGAACTCGGAGTTACTCCCCACTGACTGTGGCTTCCGTGTTTATATTTAATGCGGTTGGCAGGTTTGTGATGAATACTTGGGTACATTGACGAGCTAGCGAGCGAAGTATTTACCTTGGACCTATATTCGGTTCTTAGATTGTATATTATTATACACTCTTTTATTTCCGTATTTATACGGGAGATATGTCTCCCGTCTTGTAAAATTCTTATGTATAATATTATTTCCGTTTTGTAATGACCCTTTTTATTTATGACACCCTTCGTTATGTATTTAAAATATTTTTTTTCTTTCCGCAAATTTGAGGGTGTCACAGTTTCAATGATTTACTATATTTAATGGTTTTTATTTGATAAGACCGTTAAATACTAAGTTATTTGTTCATAAAATGAATTTAAATTTTTTGAGCAATTTTTTTTATTTTTGGAATTCCTGGAAATATTCCAGAATGTACAAAATTTTTGGTTTCAAATTTTTATGATGTTTATATTTTATTTTGGGTTTATTTCATAAAAGTTATGATTAAACCGTTATATTTAGCAAATAAAATCAAATCAATCTAATTATTGACCAGCAAAATTAGTAGGGACTAATTTTGAGTTCTAAAACAGTTTAGATAATTAGTTTAAATTTAAATGAGATTTAAATGTTGATATTGATTTTTTAATGGTTAAAAATCAATAAATCCTGTAAAATCGAGCTACAATGAGCATGAATGTGTAGGGCGATTTTCGCATGAATTTTGCAGCAATTTATTTTATTTATGGTTGAATGAATGAATGTTATATATTTAATAATTTATGCAAATTTTTTACCTAGTATGGCCTAATTATTTTTAATCGTTATTACCCGTAATGTAAGGGACTAACGGTTTGGTTGTAATTTTTATTGCGATCTCGTATCGCCGGTTTGTATAATTAATAGTTTCATTTTATAGAATAAATGTATAATAGGAATTTGTATATTTGTAATTATTTATTATGAAGACCAGTGACTCCCTCAAGACGGTGCCATTTTTGGAAGGCGTTCCAAGTGAAGAGGCAAGGGACCAAAGAGTTGGTTTCCAAATTTGTAACTATCTAGTTAATTTGATTAGCTAGGTGGCCATACTAGGATTTTTCGTTGCTTGGTTGCTTGCTTTATTTCCGCTCATGCCAAAATCGTCACACATGCATTTTATTTTTCCGTTATTGTCAATTCAACGTTATTCACAATTCACCGATTTAGTTCACTTATAGGAAATTAATGACTAAATTGACAATATCTCTCACATATTTAAAAATTGAGATTAGCCTTACCAATTAGTAACACCTATGAATCCCGTGTTCATTAGGGCTACCACACTCGTGGGTCCCTTTTTACCTCGGGTAAGTAGGGTGATACGATCACAAGCCAAAAATTCTTTCATCACTCTATATGATAGATATTAACTTTGCTAGTACATCTTCTTGGGTATTTGATACCGGTTGTGGTTCTCACCTTTGTAATCATGTACAGGGGCTGAAGGCGCGCGAGCACTAGCCAAGAGTGACGTGGACTTGCGCATGGGAAATGGAGCTAAGGTAGCCACAGTTTTCGTGGGCACCTACGTTCTTTTTTTGCCTAATGGTTTAGAGTTGTATTTAAATAATTGCTATTATGTACCAACTCTTACCAAGAACATTATCTCCATTTCCGTGTTAGACATGGAAGATTTTTCTTTTTGTATTAAGGACAATCGTTGTACTTTTTCGTTTAATGAAATGATATATGGCGAGGCCATTTCTATTGGAGGTATTTATGTTCTAGATATTGCAAAAGAGGTCTATCATGTAGAAAACAAGAGGCTTAAAACGGGTGAACCTAATCAATCATACCTTTGGCATTGTCGTTTAGGGCACATAAACGAACGACGCATAAAGAGACTTGTTTCATCTAAAGTACTCAAACCATTCGATTACGAATCTTATGGTGTATGCGAATCTTGTCTTCTAGGCAAGATGACTCGTGCTCCTTTTACGGGAAAATGGATACGAGCAAGTGAAGTATTAGGCCTTATACATACGGATGTGTGCGACCCAATGACTATCCAAGCTAGAGGTGGTTATCACTACTTCATTACTTTTACCGACGACTTGAGTAGATATGGATATGTCTACTTGATGAGGCACAAAAGTGATGCTTTTGAAAAATTCAAAGAATATCAACATGAAGTAGAAAACCAATTGAATAAAAAGAATAATGCCCTACGATCTGATCGTGGTGGTGAATACTTGAACAATGAATTTGATTCACACCTAAAGGATTGTGGTATAGTATCACAATGGACTCCTCCTGGCACACCTCAATTAAATGGTGTGGCCGAAAGGAGAAATCGAAATTTATTTGATATGGTTCGATCTATGATGAGTCTGACAGAGCTTCCTGATTATTTTTGGGGTTTCGCTATCTTATCTGCAATATTTTCACTAAATCGAAGCCCGACTAAAGCGGCAAACAAGACTCCATATGAGATATGGACAGGGAAAGTCCCTTATTTGTCATTCATGAGAATTTGGGGATGCGAGGCATTTGTTAAGAATAAATCTGACGATAAACTCGGACCTAAATCCGATAAATGTCTGTTTGTAGGATATCCAAGGGAAACACGTGGTTATTACTTCTACAATAAACACGAGGACAAAGTGTTTGTGTCTCGTGATGCAGTTTTTTTAGAAAATGATTTTATTTCTAAAAGACAGAGTGGGAGAAAATTTGAACTTGATGAAGTCCAAGAGCCACAAACCGAAAAGGACGTAGAGGAAAACGTTCCCTCTTCGTCTGAAACGGTCATAATTCCTTCGGAACCTAGGAGGTCAAGCAGAATTATTCATCAACCTGATAGATACCTTGGTATTATAGAGGAAGGTGGTGACTATAATGTGTTACTTTTTGAAAGTAACGAACCTACTACTTACAAAACAGCCATTTCTAGTCTCGACTCGAAGCTATGGCTAGGAGCCATGCGATCCGAAATGGATTCTATGTATGACAATCAAGTATGGGACTTGGTTGATTTATTTAAGGAGGTAAGACCTCTTCAGTGTAAGTGGATCTATAAGATCAAAAGTGGCATAGATAAACATAATGATGTTTACAAAGCTAGATTGGTGGCAAAAGGTTTCACCCAAGTTCATGGTCTTCACTATGACGAAACCTTCGCCCCAGTCGCCATGCTTCGATCCATAAGGATTATCTTAGCGGTTGCCGCATTTCATAGTTATGAGATTTTGCAAATGGATGTCAAAACCGCCTTCTTGAATGAGATTCTAGAAGAGGATGTGTACATGACACAACCTGAAGGTTTTGTGGTTTTATCAAACCCTAAGAAGGTATGCAAACTTAAGAGATCCATCTATGGTCTTAAACAAGCATCCAGGAGTTGGAATCATCGTTTCGATCATGTAATTAAACAAAATGGTTTCACTCGAAGTGTCGAGGAACCATGTTTATACATGAAGTTTAGTGGGAGTAAAGTAACTTTTCTAGTCTTGTATGTAGATGACTATCTACTCATTGGGAATGATATACTAATGCTCACTTCAGTGAAGGAGTGGCTAGGGATTCATTTCCAAATGAAAGACTTAGGAGAGGCCCATCGCATCTTAGGTATCCGGATCTATAGGGATAGATCTAAAAGGAACCTGACATTAAGTCAAGAACCTTATATTGATAAAATTCTTGATCGGTTCAACACGAAAGACTCTAAGAGAGGCTTTCTTCCTATGGGTAGTGGGATCACCTTGAGTAAGTCAGAGTGCCCTACCAAACCCGAGGAGATTGAACGCATGAAATTGATCCCTTACGCATCTGCTGTTGGATCAATCAAGTATGCTATGATGTGCACTCGTCCCAATGTTGCATATGCTTTGAGCATGACAAGTCGTTACCAAGCAAATCCAGGTGAGAGTCACTGGATAGCCGTAAAGAACATCCTTAAGTACTTGAGAAGGACCAAGGATTCGTTCTTAGTGTTCGGAGGTGAGATTGAGTTACGTGTAAAGGGTTACACAGACACCAGTTTCCAAACAGATAGGGATGATATGAAATCTCAATCCGGCTATGTTTATATGATTAATGGAGGAGCTGTTTCCTGGAAGAGTTTCAAGCAAAACGTTACAGAGGATTCTACAACAGAAGCAGAGTACCTTGCAGCGTCTGAAGCTGCAAAGGAAGCTGTGTGGATTCGGCAATTTTTTGAAGGACTAGCGATAGTCCCTACTGCCAAAGATCCTATCACGATTTATTGTGATAACAGTAGGGCTATCTTTCAATCAAAAGAGCCCAAGTCTAGTAATAAGTCTAGACATGTACTTAGGAAATATCATGTAATTAGAGATTACGTGGACAGAAAGGAAATTGATATTTGTAAGGTTGGGACATATAACAACATTGCTGATCCTTTAACCAAGCCTTTATCAAAGACTAAGTATGATGGTCATATCGCCACAATGGGATTGAGACGAGTACCATAATTCCTTTAGATTATGTAATATGTAATAATTGAATGTTGTATTAATTATTTCATATATGATAATTGCATTCATTGTTCAAGTTTTATTATAAACTTTTTTATTTAGTTTGACTAAATTTAATACTTTGTTTATCCAAATAGATTGTAAGACAATGTTGGACCTTATTCAAGTGAATAGGACGAACTTAGTATTTTGTCCCTAGTCACTCAATGAGGTGACGTCTCGAAGTGACTAGATTGTAAGTCGATCGATGGTTGGTTCAACACCATGGGGTCATGGAGATGACTGGTCGATTACATAGACATACTGTATGATACTCTGTCGGACAGTGACCTTTATAGAGACCCTTAAATCAATTAATTGATGCCTGGTCGGGCAGGGTCTTCTATCTTATTCCTAAGAGTCGATTCTTTTTACTGGCGACCGTCTATCTGAGTCGGTGCAGTTTCCGATTGGTTTTGGTTGATGTTCCAGGTCGTGCCGGAAAAGGAGGCCGATAGACATCTTCTGGGTCATAGTGATCTGCATCATAGAGAGTATATGAATCAATATGAATTGTCCACCCACGTTGGGTACAAACATCTTTAGGCCACTCGAGGAGTAGTTACTGTAAATGCGTGGCCACGCTCGGAAAGAGATCTATGGTAGATTTTCCGATCAGACAATTACTCTCCCTATCGAGAAAACCACGCTAGATATAATCAATTGCAAGTGCGACCTGAAAGACACCTTGCGTTGAGTGGGAGATGTGATAAAGAGACAAGAGAATTGGTGACGCACACTTCTGTCAGACAAGTGGGAGATTGTTGGAGTAGGTGTCCTCCACAATAGTGCGCCACATATTAAATCTCATTAAGGAATATAATTGGGATATTTATTGACTATATATATACACGATTAGTCAGTTGATTAACGTAAATCAATAACAGTTGCCTGACTAGAGTTTAACGTTATTGTCGTATGACGGCGGTGATCAACTGATCCCTTTCGGTCACACCTAGAGGATAAAATCCAAATAGTAACTAATTATTTGTATATGATACAGTTGATTAGTCCATTACATATATTTGATATGTACGAGAGTTCATTGTTAGAAATTGAGTTATGAGCTCAAATTTGATTAAGTTTATTTTTAATTATGAGATAATTGACTAATAAATTTATATCTTATTTTAATATGATTAAATAAGATCTAACTTAGTAATTAATTGTTAATTTACTAAATTAGTTAAGGTATTACATATATTTTGAGGTAGAGGTAATTAGTTAATTATATTTACAAGGAGTTGTAAAATAAATTAGCTAAGCATTGTGGGACCCATTATATATTGATATAATGGTAAAATATCACTTAAATGTTGAGTACATATTGTTTATTAGTTTGTATCATATAATAGTTATATGATCAAATTAATACTTAATTATATAAGATAACTAAGCATATGATTAATAAGTATTTGTGGGACAAATATCAAAAATCAAAATGGAGCATATAAGGCCACATGTGGCCGGTCATTGTAGTAAGTGGAGGGTGATGATGGTTGCTCTTGTTCATGCTCACTAGTCACATGTGATTATGACATGAATAGTATACCAAATCATTACAACTAGTACTACACTCCACCACCTTGCATGAGAATAAAATAAGAACAAAAATCATCTACAATTGCTTGTAGAGTGCCGACCATGTGCCTTTAAAAAGGCCATTTGTTGTTCAATTTTCTTCTCTAATTCATTCTTGTTTTTCTTCTACATTTCTCTAAAACTTCAACCTCTTACTAAACTCTAATAATAATAATATTTACTAAGTATTACTAGTGTAGTAATATATACTAATATTGGTAGAATTTATCTATTTTATTATCTAGTTAATAATAAGATTAGATCATTTGGTATCATCTTGGTTCAACTTGAAGGAGGTATTCTAATTTAGAGATTGTTCTTGGATCATCCTTGTTTAGAGCTCAAGATCAATAAGAAGGAGTTCTTATTTTGCCCATTTAATTTCCAATTCTATGTGAGGAAATTTCTTCTTTTATATAATTTCTTTATATTTGCATGCATGTTACATAGATCATTAAACACTAAATTAACAAGTAATTTAGTAAATAATTAGAGGAGTCTAATTAACGTCTATGGACTTTCAATTAATATTTTGGTTATGTCTAAACCTATGATCGAGTGCAAGAATCGATTAGAGCATTGTTTGTTGTTCTAGTGTAGTTGGTATTTTGATGTGTACTTTGTTTAGTACAAGGTTGAGCGTCAATTTTGTGATTGATAAGTAATTTGTTACGTAATCAATCCTTTACAAGCACGCACATGATATGTAATAAAGTGATTTTTACTTTGGCCTTTGAGGTAAGAGTAGATTAGTTCTTATGTGAGACTAAGATTTGTCATCAAGTAAAACTAACAAGATGATTGGCGCATTATATTTTTTTTTATAAAATGTGTTCTTAATTAGTTCATGTGTTGAGCTAATTGTGCAAAAGATCAACTTATGTTTAATCTTGTTGAGTTGTGAGTTTATTTGATGATGGACATTTTTAGATAAAGATTTTGTTTATATTGAAAATGTTCATATGCATTTGTTACAATTTGAGGCACATAAGATATCACCAAACTTTTAGATTGCCTAGTCACATAGGAAATCGCCTTGACACTTGTATAGTGGGCAAGATGAGACTGAGTCACATAACACTTAGTAAGTGTTGGAGATTATCTTTGTACATGAGTTGTATGTAAAAGATATTGACTCGTTATATATAGTCACCTTAGTAAGTCTAAGATGAAACTTTTGTAGTCGAAGTATGAGAATATACCCTATTTTTGTCATAGAATCTCTATTATGACTGAGATTATGACTGAAATTATGGCTAAGATAATGGAACAATTAAATGTGTTTAATGCTCATTATCTCCATAAATTTCCTCTTGTAACTGTCATATTGTGATAGTATAAATAGAGGACTGATCTAAGGTAAAGATCATCGAACTATATACACACAAAGAACAACAACAATCACAGTAAATCCACCATTTTTAGAAGCTTTTGGAATTTGGGGTGTGGACTTACACCGAGACTCAAGTAGTCGTCGGAATCGGTTTTATGGGCAGAACGTCGGCACCTCGCTCATCGTACCTATTCCGCTTTAAAGGTACGCGGTTTCCAACAAAAAATGATCAAATATTAAGCTTGAGACGGTAATATCCTTCACCCACCTTCCTGTTTTTTGGTTCTCCCTTATTCTTGGACATTGAAAATGTCAAATTTAAGTGCGTGGAGGATTTGTGTTGTTAGTTGAACGATGAAGTTTGTTGGATTGTTGTTGGTGGTGTTGTACTTTGTGGATATGTATTGTGAATTAGAGTGTGTTTGGTGGTGTTTTGTCGTTGATTATGTGTTAGTGTAATTTTGTTTATTTTTTTTTGTCCTAGTAGCATTTTGTTTAGCTTTACTTGTGTTTTTCTATGCTTATATTTTGAAAACTTATAAAAATTTAAAATTTTCAAAAATCCAAAAATAAGTTACATTTCTATTAATTTAGTCGGTTTTCTAGTTTCCACCTCTAATGAAGAGAATGGTTTGAAAAAACTTTTTGTTTCATTTTAGTATTGTGTATCAATTAATCTTTTCCATAATGGTGTTTTAGGGTGTATTCATTTAACATCTTAGTTCATCCCATGGTGTGATGTTTCTTTTGTTCGTCTTGTCCTATGGTGACCGATTCCGCTTGGTGAGTTTAGCCCACAAAAACAAAACACAACAAATATTCTCAAACTTGTCACCTCTCAGGGGCTGTTTGGTTAGAGGTAATTAGGAAAGGGTAAGAGAATAAAAACACTCTCATTCCTTTAGTTGGTGTTTGTTTGAGCTTTTTTTCATTCTCTTTCCCCACTTTCAAGAGGAATATTACCCATTATCCCCCTAAACTGATTCACCAACCCTCCCAAGGGTATCAACTCCCTTTCCCTACTAACCACCCAGCCACTATATACACCACATACACCCACCGTGAACACCACAAACCACACCATATCCCACCCCATCTCCCACCGCCACCCACTGTGGTTCGTGGTGTTGGTAGTGGTGTAGGTGGTGGATATGGTGGTGGGGGTTGTTAAGTATTAATTATGATTTCCTTTCCTACTAATTTTCATCCAAACATAATAGAATGAAATGGGTAATCTCTTTTCTTTCCCCTTTATTACCTTTCTTGATTCCATTCCCTTTCCCCTACGCGAACCAAACGGCCGTACTTAGTTATCCGCGAACGTGGTAATTTACCTCCTTAAGTATGCAATTCTTTAAAAGTGACGAGATCACAAAAATTTTCAAAAAAAAATATGTAAAAAATCCAAGAAAACCAAAAAAAGAAAAGAAAAGATTTTCATTAACTCACATTCACTTTCAAGTGTGCGAAATAAAATAATGGTATATTTCAAAAAGAAATAAAAGAAAAAAAAGAAAAAAAAGAGAAAAAAATTGATTAAAAAAGAAAAAAAATTGTGAGAGAAAATCAATAAGAAAAAGATTGTTATATTTAAATAAGTGAGCATGATTTATTTTCTACTTAGTTATCCGCGAACGTGGTAATTTACCTCCTTAAGTATGCAATTGTGAAATTAAACCCTTTTAGTTTCTATTTTAACAATCAAACCCCTTAACTTTAACAAAAAGTGAAATTCAACACCGATTTTTATTTTTTGCTAAAATATCTACAAAAATTCATTTTTCATTTGATATTGTCTAACTAATAACACATAAAATTACTAATCTCAACTTTATCGATTTATATACAATTAGTTATTCATCTAGGTAATAAATTTTACATCAGTCGATAATAAACAAATTAAAAATATGATAGAATTTCATGAACCATTTTATAATTATTATATAATCTCTTAAAAGTTTTAAAATTATTAGAAATACGCGTTATTACTATTATATATTATATAAAAATTATAAGGTTATAAAAAATTTATTTTATTTTTGATTAATTTGATCATAATCTGAATTTTGATGAAATATTTATTAAAAATCAAACAATGAGATTTAATTTCATATTTGACTAAAGTTATGGGGCTTAATTGCTACAAATGAAACTTAAGGGGCCTACTTTCACCATTGAGCAAAGTTAAGGGGGTAAATTGCCACTTTCACAGTTAACTATCCAAATTCTTAAATAAATATAGCCATTTTTTGTCACCAAGTGGTAGCGGAACGATCTGGACTCTTTACTTTGTGAAGCGAGGGACATTATGGTTCATTCCAATTTCTAACACTATGTTAAGTTCGCTACATTTTCGCCTTGCACCCTAATTTACTTACGAAGGTTAAAGATTAAGGGATGTATAATAAGATTAGAAAACTTATTAAATGCTTTTATTCTATCCTTTATGTTTTAGTTGGATATTAGAACTTTGATCATTGAATAAGAAATTGTTTGGTTGCCTTGTGAGGGAGGTGACATATTTTTGATTAGAAGTGACCATTGCTATTTGATCTGTGCGCTTATTGAAGTTGTTTTGTAATTTTGGCAACACCAAACTTGCCTTGCAAGGATATACTTTTCCTTAAAAGTATTTCGTTGTGAGTTGAAAGGATGGGTGTAGTTAAACCCGATTCGGATTTTATGATAAATCATTTTGGTCATTTGTTATTTTTACACTAAGGGTCATTAGTTTAGTTTAGTGAGCTTACTCGAGGACGAGTAAAGTTTAAGTGTGAGGAGATTTGATAAGTTATAATTTAGTATCGATTTTTCCACATGTATATCTTTATCGGCTTATCGCCGTGTTCAACTACCAGCAACAACACCAACCACCTTTTATCGTTAATGGAGCCATCCAAACCTACCTCCGACGCATCTTCAATAGTTCGGCCACCACGCTCCTCCTCCCACTCCGTCCTCTGCCTCCTTCTTCCACCATCAACAACCACAATAATCAAACCAAGCAGCGGTAACTCGACTCACCAGCTCGAACCATCCATGGTCGCTTGGAACAAAACCCGACATCGATTCAGAGCCACTCTTGCCCCTAAAATTCTGACGCAGCAAAACCGTTCAAACTATAGCAACAACCACCACGTCGCATCACCTTTCTTCACTTCACATCCGTTCATCACCGAGGCAAGCATGTAAACATAAATTATAGGATCTTGATTAAAGCAATAATTACTGAAAGGTACTTACGTGGTGCAGCCATCAGATCTGATAATAAATCACTTGAGAAAGATAAAGAATAAACCCTTATTGCTTTGCCTTCTCTTACCTTCCTTATTCTCTAATTCACTTTGTTTCTGTGTGTTGCTGATATGAATGAATTAGGTTAAAGCACAAACAGGTGTACTTATATAGAGAGGTGGCAGGAGGGGCTTTATGGAATAAGTAGTCAGTTATGTTAATAGCCTGTAACTATTAACCATAATCTACTTAAACTAGGACTCCTAATAAAAACCCGAAACAATATATTTAACCATTATTTAATTAAGGCAACTAATATCAGTAATTAGGTCCACACAATAGAGAATTAAATATTAATATAATAATAATTCTTACATTCTCCCACTTGGACCATATTACTGATTAAAACATAATGTCACTCTTAATTGTAACATAAGGCGCGTAGACGGTTAAATGAATACATAATGGGTTTATCTTAATTACCCTGATCATCCTTGAACAACTGGTTGAGTCATGGCGGAGACACTACTATAAAAGAGAAGTGGTCCTTCCATGTACTACGGACCAATCACTTAGAATAATCAGTCTGTACAAGGAGCAAACATAATCCCCAAATAATGTCCTTGAGGAAAAGACTAATTCTGTTAATCGTGCAACAATAATGTATACAATAACAATAATACGATACAGAAAAGTGTTCGGAAATCATCATCATAATAAAACATAAATCGATTAATCAAAACATGAGTGTCATTATTACAAAGCACTAGCATGATCCATACATAAACAAAAAGTCTTAATGATTATCCTCCAGACCCATATCAATAGCATGCTTCAAAAATGTCTTTGGAGGTAATCCCTTAGTTAAAGGATCTGCTATATTAGCACTAGTATTAATGTGCTTAATTGACACAGTGTTTTTCCGAACTTCCTCCTTAACTGACAAGTATTTCATTTCCATGTGCTTTATCCCTTTAGAATACTTGTCATTCTTCGAAAAGAAGACAGCTGCGGTATTATCACAATAAATCCTCAACGGCCTTGCAACAGAATTCATAATGCTAAGCCCTGAGAGAAAATTCCGCAACCATAAAGCTTGAATAGTAGCCTCAAAGCACGCTACAAACTCAGCTTCCATAGTGGACGAGGCAATAATTGTTTGTTTAGCACTTTTCCAGGAGATTGCTCCCCCAGCTAAAACAAACACATAACCAAAAGTGCTTTTCCTTGAGTCCACGCATCCTCCAAAATCTGAGTCAGCATATCCAAGAACCTCGAGCTGATCAGTATGTCTATAAGTGAGCATTTTGTCCCTTGTTCCCTTCAAGTACCTTAAAACCTTCTTAGCCGCACTCCAATGACCCATTCCAGGATTGGACTGATATCGACCCAACATACCTACTGCAAAACTTATGTCAGGTCTTGTACAGACCTGCGCATACATTAAGCTTCCAACCAGAGATGCATAAGGAAAGTTTTTCATGGTATTTCGTTCTAGCTCAGTCTTAGGACACATACTTAAGCTGAACTTATCCCCTTTCTGAATAGGAACATCATTGGGATTACATTTTACCATGTTAAATCTTTCTAAAACTTTACTGATATAGGCTTTCTGAGACAACCCTAATGTCCTTTGTGATCTGTCTCGAGATATTTCCACCCCGATCACATAGGACGCCTCTCCCATATCTTTCATCTCAAAGTTGCTTGACAGGAAATCTTTAGTTTGACGTAATAGTCCCAAATCACTGCTTGCTATAAGTATGTCATCGACATATAGGACCAAAAATGCAAACTTACTCCCACTGATCTTCAGGTATATACACTGATCAACAGTGTTTTCTTGAAACCCAAAGGAGGTAATGGTATTATGGAACTTAATATACCATTGTCGGGAAGCTTGCTTAAGTCCATAAATGGACTTCTTTAATATACAGACCTTATCCTCTTTGCCATCAATAATGAAGCCTTCAGGCTGAGCCATGTAGACTTCTTCTTCCAAACTCCCATTCAAGAATGCCGTTTTCACATCCATTTGATGTAGCTCTAAATCAAAATGAGCTACAAAAGCTAAAATGATCCGTAATGAATCCTTCTTAGAAACTGGAGAGAAGGTTTCATTATAATCAATGCCTTCTTCTGATTAAAGCCTTTAGCTACTAGTCTGGCTTTATGTCGTTCAATATTACCCGAGGAGTCGCGCTTGGTCTTAAAGACCCACTTGCAGCCGACAGCCTTATGACCTACTGGTAAATTGACCAACTCCCAGACCTCATTCTTAGCCATAGACTCCATCTCTTCTTTCATGGCATTAATCCATTTATCGGAATCATTACAATTCATAGCTTGTGAAAACGTAACCGGATCATTATCAATACTAATGTCAAATTCACATTGTTGTAGATACACATAGTCATCTGAAGTAGTTGGCTTTCTAGGTCTTGTGGACCTTCTTAATACTATTTCAGGTGCTGTATCAACAACTTCAGTGGCAATGTTATCATTCGGGAGTGGAGGGTCATCAACGTTAGGTTCCACAATATTGACTGGGTCAACATTATCATTATGTGGAACTTCATCAATTGAAATTGGGGGCAGAGAAGCTGGAATTGCCACCCTAACTTCATTGACTATGACATCCCTTACCTGATCACTCCCACTAACTTTGCCATTCTCACGGAATTTGGCATTTCCGGTTTCCACAATTCTTGTTCTGTGTGTAGGACAGTAAAACCTATACCCTTTAGACTTTTCTGGATAACCGATAAAGAACCCACTAATGGTTCTTTGATCGAGTTTCCTTTCATGTGGATTATAAATGCGTGCCTCTGCTGGGCATCCCCATACATGCAAATGTTGAAGACTCGGTTTCCACCCTTTCCACAGTTCAAATGGTGTCTTTGAAACTGCCTTACTGGGAACCCGGTTTCCAACATACACAGCAGTCATAAGGGCATGCATCCACAACTTCATGGGTAAGTTGGTGTTACTCATCATTGTCCTTACAGCCTCTAATAGGGTTCGATTACGCCTCTCAGCTACACCATTCATCCATGGAGAACCAGGAGTTGTGTACTGAGGGACAATACCCAAACTTTCAAGGAGTTTTGCAAAGGGACCAGGATGTTGTCCTGATTCATCATATTTGCCATAATATTCACCACCTCTATCTGACCTTATGATTTTCACTTTCTTTCCCAATTGCCTTTCCACCTCCTTAATGTAAACCTCTAAGGCGTTTACTGATTGAGATTTTTCATGCAAAAGGTAAAGGTAACAATAACGTGAATAATCATCGATAAATGTGATGAAATATTTCTCTCCACTCATGGAGGGACCATCAAAAGGACCACAAATGTCTGTATATATAATTTCTAATAACGCAGTGCTTCTTGTGGACCCTTTCTTTGTGTGTTTGATTTGCTTACCTTTAATGCATTCCACACACGTCCCAAAATCCGTAAAATCAAGAGAAGGTAACATATTGTCTTTAACCAATATGTTCATTCTTTCTCTTGAAATATGGGCCAAACGTTTATGCCACAAGAAGGAGGAACTTTCATTAGATCTTCCACGTTTCGAACCAACATTATTATGCAGAGAAACATTATGAGAAACACAAAGAGATTCTGAAAACAATTTGTCTAAATAAATACGATATAATCCGTTTTCTAAAATCCCAGAACCAACAAAAATATTGTCTCGATACATACTGAAACAACTGATGTGGTCGTTATACACCAAAAATAAAGCCTAAGTCTACTAACTTAGAAGATAGCGGAAGTAGGGTCGATCTCCACAGGGAGGAAACTAATTAACTGAAATCTAAATCTGCAAGTAACAAACTGGGGTTTTGAAATGGTTTTTAACTAAACTAAATAAGATTAAAGGAAAGAGAAATAAAGGAAGAAAGTAATATGAAATAAATCAGATAAAGAGAAATATGCTAGGATTCGGTCTACTGCAGTATCGGCATCTATGGGTCAACTAAGTCATTCAATCTATCAAAGAGAAGGGCAATGGTTTTCTCCTCTCGGTCTCAAACCACCCTAGGGATTTTCCTAATTAACACTCGTCCTCTTAGGAGTCACCTATCAATTCTAAGCAAGCCTTCCCTTCCAATCTCTCGATTCAGGTCGGGGTTAACTACCTAGCCTAGTCTCCTGCGTGCACTCATTCGACTAAACCTCAATTAAATTGCAAAGATCGATTCTCATATTCAAGACTAACTAAAATAATCTATCCTAACATGCCTCTACTACAGTTTCCCTCATCCCAACATACCAAAGAATTAGCTACTCATGCTATTAACTATGCTAACAAAGACGATTAAACATATGACGATAAACATAATAAAATCGTGGTTAATAAGCATAAACAATAACACAGACTAATTAAGACGAGTAGAACAATAATAAGGATGAAAACGAAAGTATGAATAAAAGAGAGAAAGTAGTTACAATCTAAGCAAATCCGGCGTAAAGAACAATCCACGTCGAATAACCCGAATGTATACCAAAGATTAAAAGTTCAGAATTAATGGAAGATTAATGTCTGCTAATTACTGAAATGATTAAAACTGCCTAATAGTTCCTCACCTAATGACGTAAAAATAAGAGTCATATATAGTGTATCACACGACTCTTAACCTAATTAACCTAATAGACTTAAAGCCCGTAATAGGATCTACTCGATCGAGGGAAATAATCACTCGATCGAGGCTTTTATTCATGAAACTCAGTCGATCGAGTGATTGATCTACTCGATCGACCAACTGGTAATAACTCCTACTCGATCGAGCAAAAGATGTAGCTCGATCGAGTTCTTCTGGCTCCAAATCACCTCGATCGAATGGAAAGCTCCTCGATCGAGGTCTTCTGGCATAGTACGTAATGTGAGCCATGATCTTGGCTTGATGATGAATGGTTTCACGCTTCCCGAGGCAAGAGCTCCTGTCCCGATCCTTCCTTTCTCCTAAATGCATGCAAAGTGGACTGCTTTGACTCGGTTTCTGCTACTATGCGGCTTGTACCTACAAAATGGTAATGAAAGTACAAAGTAGCCAAATAGGGGCATATGGTGATAAAATATCACCCAAACGACATAGAAATGCGTGCATAAATGGACTAAAAAGTCTATATAAAATACACGCATCAAACTTCCCCAAACCAAACCTTTGCTTGTCCTCAAGCAACTTAATGCAACTAAATGGAACAAAATAAACCTAGGGGAATGGAGCAAGTCTCAGAGCTAGCTACAAGTCAATGTTAAACAGTTTAATGCACTCGATCAATCGTTACAAAGCTTAATACGAAAGTGAACGAGTTTATACAATCTTGGAGATAAATTAAACTTTCGACCTTGCAAGACTCAACCAAATTCGGACTCTCACGGGTCACTCTTCTCTCAACAAGCAAATGGTAAGTAAATATGTATGAGAAAGAGAGAAGAAAATATAGCCACTCACCTAAACTACGACCGACACAACATGCATTGCTAACTAATATGAAAGATGATTTCAAGCACCGTACACACGCATAACCACCGTTCAAGGACAATCACGTGCCGAACATTTGCAAAATATATGGATATGTGAGGCTAACTGGTAAGAAGGGGCAAAACAATTAATGGAGATGTGAGGGTAAATAGCCAAGCTAATTCCTAACAAGACCGCAATATAACTCGTTCCATCTTCCAACAATAAAAAATTAAGCTCGATGCCTTACCAAATCTAGGCATAAACAACACAAATCCCAAATAACACCTCAACAAGATAATGATACGCATAGGAGGTGTAGATAACAGAAACTTCAGCCAATTATTTTTCTCATTATTTTTTCATTTTTTCATTTTTTCATTTTTTTCCTTTTCTTTTTCTTTTTCTTTCTTGGCTGACTGAGGAAAAAAACCTCTCGATCGAGTGGATTAAGTCACTCGATCGAGGCAATAAAGCACAGAAACTGCTCGATCGAGCTAAACAAACTGCTCGATCGAGGCACAACTAACACTTCTCTTATTTTTCTCACAAGAAACCCACTCCAATCAATAAAAACGAGCCAAAACTGACACAACGGTAGAATATACCTCGACTACTAAACTAGCTCGGCAAAGGTAGGCTTAGTTTGGAATGTAGTTAAGGGCAACAGGCAGATATGGCTTTATGTGGAGTTAATGGGGTAAAATGAGGAAAAGGGAGATGCAAATATTCTCAAAACACGTAATACCGACCACAAACCCAATGCGTGCAGGCAATAAGAAATCAAAATTCATATACAAGCAAATGACACGAGATGTGGGGAGTAACTACTCTCATTCCTAGATGAACTGGTCATGGATGTCACCAGTTATAGGCTCTAAATCTCAGAATATATAAGTAGTTTGCCAAAAGGTCGAGTTAAGTCTAATAATCAAATTCAAATTCCAAGACAAAATTCATAAATCACTATTTCGATTTTACTACGTAAATCAAGAAAGGTGCAAAGAATAGTAGAAAATAAACTTGTAGTGCGATTTCATCATGAACAAGACTCCAATCCGACTCAACTATATGCAAAAATAAACGTGATATTTTGATTTTTTTCAAATTTTTCTAATTAACATGAATTGTAAACGTTAATTAACATGAATTGTAAACGTGAATGCAATACAAATGCAAACGCAGACGCAAAAGGATGTAAAACACTTCCCCAAACCAAAAATAGACAATGTCCTCATTGGCTAGCACAACAGCATAAACGGGAAAGGGAGAAAAAACAACCTAATACATGTTCCTAATGAATGAAATATAAACGAAGAATGGAAAACAAAAGGAACAGAAACAACTCACAAGACAAAGCTTCCCCAAACCAGCATCAAACTGGGGAGCGAACATCACCTACTCCCATCCGTCTCCTCTGTCTCTTCTACCCTGTACGTCGGGTCCCTCTCCTCCTCCTGAGCTAGCCTCCTAGCTGCCAAATCCGCACGCTCCCTCATGGCTCTCTGTGCCGGCGTCTCGTCTTCTTCCTCTCCAGAAGAAGAGGAAGAAGAAGATGGTGAAGGGTATCCACCCTCTGGGTATCTGTAGAACGAGGGGTGAGGCCATCCAGCTGGAATAGGACGCCCTCTGCGGATGTGGTCCTCATAGATAGGGAACAAGGCCAAGGCCTGATCCCGTCGCATCAGTGCAATATCCCTGCGCATCTCAAGTAGCAAAGCATCACGACGCCCTTCGTCCATGACCTCAGGCGTCTCAAACAGGGGAGGACAAATAAAATTAGCCGGAAAAACCGACTCAGGAGGTGGAGTGGTGACAGGTGGGGGTATGACAGTGGTCGGCCCCACCTGTCGAGAACCCGACGTCTCTCCAACTTCCCCTTGAAGGGGAGCTCGCTTCCTCTTCTTAGTGGAAGAGGAAGGTAAAGTGGTGAAAGGTAGGTGGTAAACAGGGGGAGGGGGTTTCACTCCTCTCACTGTAGTGAGAGGTGAAAGAGAAGGCAATGTAGGGCAAGGTAAGACGACGGATGTGGAACCACATATCTTCCACACCCGACGGTCAGAGCCCGTAATCCAAGTAAACCCAATCAAGACTGGTATATCTAAATCGGCCCCTGGTCCTAAGTGCTGGTGAGTCCTAGGGAAGTCTGTAAAAAGGTGGCGGCCTATCCTACTGACCAGACTGCCACAGACTACGGCGCTAGACACCCTAGACTCTAAGTTCTTCCAATGAAGAGCCACCAAGTAAGCGATGTTCAGGACAAACGGGGTACCGCTATCAATGTTCAGGTACCCTGCTAAGATGGCTAACTCGGTGTTGGTAATGTTGTTGGGTTCTGGCCTAGCAAAAATCGACTCTCCTAAAAGTCGCAGAAAATAGCGCAGTGGAGGGTGGTGAACGTGGGCTACCCTACGAGAGCCGTAGGGTGTGTGAGAAAGAGCGGTCCAGACCTGGGGCAACAGCTTCCTAGGAGCTGCTAAAAGACCGTCACTCGAAATACCAAAAACCTCCCCAAACCTAGCTAAGGTCCACGAATGTGACTCATTAAAGAGTCGGAAGTGAATGCAAGCGCTAGTCGGTGAGGTAGCATACATATCGGACTCAAAAATATAAGAGCTGTAAAATTCGAGCGTAGGTACTCGATATGTATACTCCCTCATCGAGGCCAAACCCGACATGCCCGTCCCGTTAAGCAACATACAAACGTCAGTGAGTAAACCTAGCTTCTCTAGGTCGGGACGGTGCAAAAAACGACTCAAATGGATGGGGGAGTCAAGTAAATAAGATAACCGTTTCCGGTGAAAAGTAGAAACGAATTGTACCTCCCGCATCCCTTGTAGTGGCCCGAGGGACTACACGATAGGTGGCTGACTAGCAGCCTTAATAGCTTTCGGTGGTGCAAGTCCTCGAGTAGTGGCCAGCTTATGTGCTGCTAGCTGGCTGATGGTCAACGCCTTCTTACGAGGGGCGAGTGTTGAACTGGAAGGCGGGACATCGGTCTCAGCAGTGACCGTTACAGGAGTCGGAGCTTCAGTGTGCTCCGTTGAGACTGTCTGTGTAACACCCGGAAATGTACCCTATTTTTCTAGTGAAAATATTTTACGGATACCTTTCAGCAAATTTAAGTTTTAATTT